>JAXGGA010005275.1:0-79704 GCA_038373865.1 Uloborus plumipes | reverse complement strand
AAAACCACACCCTTAAAAAAAAGGAATTCGTTGCATTAAGTAGAGACAGATCAGAACAGATATTAATGGCACGGTTGACAAATGTGTAAATATATATTTATAAAAAACTAAAAAATATAATTTCATATATATATATATATATATATATATATATATATATATATATATATATATATATATATATATATATGTGTGTGTGTGTGTGTGTGTATATATATATACTAGCAAAAATACCCGGCGTTGCCTGGGCCAGTAAAAATATTGAGAAACAATTTATAATCGCCTTTTTTTTCCTAAACTAAAAGAACTCAAAACGTACCGCTTTGACGATTTAAAATGTCGCTAAATTTGCGGTAACTGTTTTGGGATACCTAGGATAACTTTGCTCCTCTCCCTACTTTATGAAAATATGCTTAGGTATTATAAAGTCAGTAATTTTTGTCAAAGAAAAATTGTCATTTAATGCTGAGAAAATATTACTGACCATGAAATGACGCTAAAAGTTTTTGTCCTAAGTGATTTCGAAATTAGTAGGGAGCATTTGACAATTATTTGTGCGAAAAACACAAATTAATGGTAGTTTTAGTTTTGGGGTTTGATTAATTTCGTATGCGGATTACTTTACGCTTTGACGTAAGTTTTAAAAGTTTATTAATGACAACGTACGGAATCGGCCAAAAAAAAAAAAAAAAAACCCTGAACTTTTCTTCAACTGTGGGAATATTATCTCAATGATTAAGATTTTGGCGCAGTTTACAAATATCAGACAACAATCGTTTTATTTTAGTTATATCGTGTAAGAAGCAAAGTATTATTACATAGTCTTTGGCGCCAAAACTGTCGTCCGTTGAAAAATTACCCATAATCTTAGTTATAATATTCTTGCAACAAATTCGGCAAGATACCTGTTCGATTGGATTCTAAGTGACCAATTGTAAGTACCCGCCCAGTCAGCGCAAACAAATTTTTAAAAATACCGTAAAATTGTATTTTTTATCCGTTACCCGATTAAGCAGGACCGACAAATTTACGAAACTTGTGAAAATAATTGATACAGTGAACAATTTACTAATAAAGGAATACAATTTATTCTAAAAAATAATATTTTCACGCAGCAATGCACATTAAGAAACACATTGCTTAAGGATAAATATTCTACTTATACAACTAAGACTACAAAACGTTTTAAATACAAATCCTGGTAAAAGCCTGGATATTCCCCATGAAGCTGGAAAAAAAACCTTCATGATTTGACTTGAGAAAAGATTTGAACATTAAATACGGAAAGAAGAAATGATGCTCGGAATTTTAGCTTGCGACAGGGAGTTGAGATGATACACTAAATACTGAATTAGTTTGTTGGAAGCCTTCGCGGATTTATGCGGAAAATGTGCTTAAATTGGAATGAAAAAAGCACTACTGATCGAACTTTTTCGAATATCGTTAAAATTTATAGCCTATGTGTTATTCTGATGTGTAAGCTACATTATGGTAAAAGTTTCATTAAAATCCATTCAGTAGTTTTTGCGTGAAAGAGGAACAAATATCCATACATCCATACAAACTTTCGCATATATAATAGTAGTAAGATATATAAAACACAAATATATATTATCAGTGTTACAGAATACTTGTATGTTATTGTTGAAAAAGTCATTGGCAAAATTAGTTATCTCATCATTTTATTTTGAAAACATTGAATTATCACATTTCACAAGTGACTGCTGATATGCTTAAATCCCACTTAAAATATTTCTTTTTCCAATATGAAATCTATAGATTTGTATTTAAAGAAATGTTGATTTTAAGTGTATAATTATGATAACTATCATAAGAAAATACGCAGCAGTGTGATTTGAGCATGCAGTTTTTAGAATTTAGTTTATGTTGATTGAAAATGTTTATATATCAAAATATTGGATAATTTTGATGTTTTGAAAAATATCGTAATATTTTCAAACCCTGGATAATATGTATCAAGTAAAAATAAAAACCTAGTTAAGTGGTAAAATAAGTAATATTTATTTATTTTTATCATTTCTAAAAGAAAAATATTTGAATGAAATCTTATTGGATAAAAATGTTTTCGTTTTAATTTCAAATTCATCGCACTATTATTGATAACTAAAAAGAGTATGCAATACTTTTAGGAGTCTGCAGTTTTCTTTGATGATAGGAAGAGAAGAATAGATTTTGTTTTAGTCTACTCCAGTGATCCGTCCGAGTTATCTGAAGCTCATAGTGCTGCCAGAAAAATTTTTGAACACAATTTGGAAGATGAAGGCCTTCAATTAGAACATGTATTCCAGGTAAATATGCATTCAAACAAACCTCCTTTGTAGACCTGCCAATGGTGGGGAGAGGGACAACTTGGGGAATCAATGTCATTACATGCAAGTGTTTCTGGTTTCGCTGTTTTTCTGTGCACCACCCCTCCCGCTTTCCCTCCTCAGAAAAATTCCAAATGTTCCAAACCAGTTCCTTTATCCAAAACTACCACTTAAACCTAAAGTGACAGGTTTTTTCAAATCCAGTCTTCTTGCAGTAGAGCACTAACATACTTTTTTCAAAAATAAACCGTCTGTTGATTCCATCAACTCTCGGAAATGTGCCGACATAAAATCTTCAGTTGTTGCTACACACAAATATGTAAGCAATGACATTTATGATTAAAAGTTAAAAAGGAGCATTAGATAAATATTTAAAAGAAAAGATGGGATGTTCTCAAAATAGGTTATGCATGCTGTCCTTCAAACTAAACATCCACCGTATTACTTCATTAAAAAAAAAATGAAGTAATTCAGATTGAAATTAGCAATTTTTCTTGCTGTGTATTATGATAATGATAGCCTAAATGTAAATAAATTTTTTTTTAATAAATGAGTAAACACAAAATATAAAATATTTACCCCAAACAATTTGTGCTGTCCAATCTATGCCATGTAACAAAGTTGGTAATTTGCTTTACTAATACAGCTTTTTGATTCTCTTATAAATTATGAAATAGATATTTCAATTTGTATTGCATTACTTTCTTTTTTATGTTTAAATGTCTTTCTTATTTAAGCATAAACATTTATTTAATTAAGCTAAAAGTTTTTGATTTGATGATTCAGTTATTAGGGTTTCAAATATTTATTATTGAAAATAAAGAATACTAATATTGAAAAATAAATATTTAAATGTTAAGGAAAATATTTTTATATTGATTGTGCACATGTAAATAATACCGTGATTTTTGATGGTATAAGTCTGTCTTACCCGCAAAATAACTAAAATGATTATGTATCTTAGAAATTATATCTGTATTAAATATTTTCTCTTTATTTACTTCTAGGAAGAAACTGGCTTGGTCTATGTTAAAATTCATTGTCCTTGGGAAGTTCTTAGCCGATATGGAGAAATTTTGAAATTTAAAATGCCAATGAAAGAGGTTTTATTTTTATTGTCAGTTATTTTAATATAATTTATGTAAGCCATTTAAATGGTGAGAAGTCATCAAATTTTCTATCAGTTGAAGTAAAAATATTTGTTGAGTGGTAATCAAACTATTAACAAATGTAAAAGTGTCAATGTAATATTGACAGGTACTTTTTTATTGCTATAGCTTTACAATTCATTTAAAATATTTATAAAGTTATAATATTTCTTTTAGCTTTAGTGCTGAGTTTGCTCATTTAATCCTTTTTTCTCATTGAATATGAGTCATTTATAACTTAAGAATACATATTCTACCTATTTTTTTCCTCTCATTTAAATATATTGATTTTCAGTGCATATTATGATACAATGTCTGCTTTTATTTTATCTTGATAGCTAAATACAATATGTATTTTGATACAGTACCTATTTTTAAGTATAATGTATTAAACTTTGTTGATTTTCTGACAATTTTTGAAAAGCTAATTATTTTGCTTACTTTATTAAATTTTTGTTTCCTACACTTTGAAACGTAAACATTGTTCTGGGAAAACCAATCTTCAATCACTGATCAGAAATCTGATTTCGCTCATGTATTAAAAAGAACAATTCTTAAGTTCCTGCGGAAAAGTTTTCAAAAATTAGTGAATCAATTAATGTTCAATATTTGTCCTATTCTCAACCACTATATATGTATCAATGAACTTTACATGTATATATCCATACACGAACATTGCTTAGAGCAATCAACACTCAAGCGTTTCTTGTACCATGTCCATTCTAAAATTTTGTCTCAAAAATTGACCTTTCACATAATTTATGAACCAGGCCTGTCATTTTAAATTTTTCCAAAGGAGACTACAAAATCTTATGCACTTGATGCGAATTATTTCCAAAAACTGAAAATCACACACATTTGTATGAACTTAATTATTTTCCAGATCTGATGGGAGGGAGGGCGATTGCCCTCACTCCTTAAATGATAGGCTGTTATGAACATTCAAACACTTTTGTTCAATTAGCATTAAGTAATTTTTATCTATTTATATTTAAGTTTGTTTTATTTTGGTATCTGTATTCTAGGAAAAATAAAATTTAAATATGAATAAACAAAATTGTTCGCTTTCTGTAAAAATATATAACAATTTTTGCAAGAGAACCATGACAAATGTGGTAAGATATTTAATCACTAAATAAACTCCTGATTTTTCCTGTAGGTGGAAGTAAATGCATGGAAAGTTTTAAATATTGGTTTCAAATTTAGTATTCGCATCCGAATATATTACAGTAAAACCTCTAAACAACAGTTTCTGCTGGACTGAGTCGCTCTTGAGCTGTTGCCAATTTTAAAGACCTGAAAAATGTTTTTTCAAAAAATCAAAATGTACATGGTTAATATACTTTAAAATAATAAGGCAACATATACTATTAACGGCAGCGATTTTACATTGAGAACTGGTAGACGTTAACCTTTTATAGCTGTTCTGTTTGAATCAAATTTTGTTTATCTAGGTCTATAATAGTTTCAAGAATTTTCTGACATGGATCTGCTAATCCATTATTCAAGTTCAATTTCTAATTTTGACAAAACTTTAACAACCTTTGAAGTCTTTGCTTTCTGATCATTCTGTAATTTTCTGTGTGGTTTTCCACGTAACACTTCCAGTTATTGGTTAATTTCATCAAGATTTCTGAACGAGAGCACTCCAGATTTCCAGCCTGTTTTTCTCCTCAAAACTAGAATCCAGGCTGACACCACAAAAGCATTGCTCTCTTTTTTAAAAAAATATTAATTTACTACTTTTCCACAGCCATACAGAATATCTGATTTTTGCTAACTTATTTCTCATTTATCAGTTACAATATTTTTTATTTTATTTTTTAATATAAGAAATTTCTTCTTGAGATTTTCCCTCATTATCTGACTTTTATTAGAAACATAGGCTCCCATAAGGGGGGGGGGGTAGAACATGGCTCGAGCCTCCCTGGGGCTCACAAAGTTAAATAGCAGCTGCCCATTATGCTGCAAAAATTAAAATTAGAAATGGTTTTCTTTTATGAAACAAATCACCATTTTGAGACAGTTGTACTGGTTAAAAGTGTTGATACATGTTTAGAGAAAATTGAGCCCCCCCCCCCCCCCCCCCCCGTTGAAAAGTCTTGCATATGACTGGTTGTAAATTTAAGACTAAACCCTTGTAAGTGGAAGGTTTTTATTTGAAAGCAATGAGCACTGTCCTTTGGCAAGGAATGAAATGTGTAGAGAAGGAACATCTAAAATAATTTTCACTTTGAGGAGGTAAGAAAGAAAAAATCTTTTGGGGAAAATCAATGAAGCATATTTGACGGCAATTGCCCAAAATTTGTCATTTAATTCAAAGATTAGCTCCACTATTTAGTGTGCTCAGTTCTGTAAAAATATGGCCATCTTTTATCAGAAAGCATGGTCAAGATTGGTGTGATTTAAATCAATAAGTTAATTAATAATTAATAAAATTAATTGCCATCCTTTGGAAGTTACTGTTATTTAAACAAAAGTGACTGACTGTTCAAGGAGGTTTTACTGTTATGTCTTTTTTTTTGTCTGCAAGAAGTTTTTGCTGTTTGGTTTTATTATTCAGTCTTGAACATTAATTTATTGAGAAACCGGGATGTGTATGTTGTGATTTTATTTTCCCAAATTGCTTGCTGACATCTTTTATTTTCACTCTTGCCAATAAATAATGATTTTTTTCCACTGTTCCTAGAGTTTGTTGGAATCTCACAATGCAAGACCTCCTTCCAACGTAAGCATGCTGTTTGCAATTTTTAAAGTATTAATAATTACTAATGTTCAACTTTTATTGTAACAGTCAAATGTGTTCTCCTGACTTTCCTTATTCCTGTATTTTACCTCTGTGTGAATTTTTTTTAACCTACATAACCAATGAGTGGCATGTTAACAGAACATTTATCTTTGAAGTCGTTTCTAGTTTTGCTTGTTTTCATGGACTTAAAAAAAAAATTAATATCTATAAGAATCTGTTCTAATTTTATTTTCCTTTTTCAAGTATCTACCAAAATTCTTTTTCTTTATATTTTTCTTTCTTTTTTTTTTTTTTTTTTGACTTGGGTGTTTATTTTGTAGTTGTAGGTTTTTAATTAAATTGAAAAAAATATTTATTTCACAATTGAAAGGTGAGTTAACTGAGTGTCAGACAAATAAATAAACATGTTTTAAATGTGTATGGCATGTGAATGATAATATAAGTGTTTATTGAAAACCTTCAGCATGTTTGCATTACGTATTTAAACTAAAATGACTTTAAATTAAATTTTGTTCAAGAGGTGAATGCTTTGCTCCACTGGTCTTAAGTAATGTAAAAAATAATAATAATAACTTTTATACTGACCTAAGCACAGTTTATGTGAATGATACTATACAGACGAATATTGTTTGAAATTTAATGTTACTTATCAATTTATTTCATATATTTATTGTCAAGCACATCCAAATTTATTATCATTACCTTCAAGAAAATATCTGAAATCAAAGCAGATGTTACGAGTTCCCATGTTTATTGGAAAGCGGAACATATACTGTTTCAAATATGTGCTTTTTAACCAAAGAACAAACCTCATAAACCAAGAGTTTTGTTCAAGGAAATACAATGGCTGCTAGTTAATTGAATCGGTAGTTAATTGAATCAGCCTTTAATGAATCAAATCATCTAAAACAACAAAATTCAGCTTTATTGAATTAGCTGTTTTATTGAATCAAAACTGCTTAGAACAAATATGATTTGTTTCAGCGGCAACTATTGTATTAGCAATAATGCTTTTCGTTATTGCTTTTAATTGATAAGTTAATTATTGTACACAAAGCGCTTCTTGTAGGCAGGGAGCTCCAGGTCAGCCTAATAGGAAGTCAGGGAAGGTCACTGTGACCTCCCAAAAATGTCGATGTCATTATTCAGAAAACATGGTGACAAAATTGCAATTTTGAAATGTACTTTGTGTGTACACCCATATTTTATTATTTGACAAATTAAGAATTTCCGTTCTCTCAAAAATTAAAGTGCAGGGCGCCCCTGTGTGAACCTAACTGGGTTAGTAAGGTGCAGATGCATTTAATATTTTGGGGAAAAAGAAAACTTATTATTGGTTGAAGCAGACAACTTTTTGAAAAAGAAAAAAAAAACTATGAAGTATCATTTTAAGGCTCAAAATTTGTAAAACATTGGGTAAATAAAAAAGTATAAACTTGAAAGTGCATAATTCTCAATATTGTTAAATCTTCAACTTACACCTTTGTGATTCGCACTCTGCAGGTAATTATGCTGTTCATGTCACACAAAGCGTACTCTTGTTTGTTTTCAGTATTATATCGGTTTCATGCATTTGATTCATGTAAAATATGGCTTCAAGTACCTGATGGGAGATGGTAATCCTGTAGAATACTCGATAAAGGTGACTTTGTTTCAAAAATCTGCCTTTTTGCAATCACTAGAAATAGAATCTGCAAGGTAGCAGGCAAGCTCAGCAGTAATAGAATTTGACCAATACCTTGTTCTTAAATTTGTGACTAATAAAAGCCTTTATTAATGTTCTGATTATCACATACTTGTTAAAATTAGTTTTAAAACATTAAATTGCACACAGTGAAAGTGGACAAAAATGAGACAAATGAAATTTAACAATTTCAGTGTCATAAATTAAAAAAAAACCTATGTTGTTTTTAAGCTTACTTTTTTCTTCCTCCACCACCAGCAACGTGTCAATTTTTATTATTTTAATTTTATATTATTATTATTTTATTAACATTTTAGTTATTCATTCATTTGGGTTCTTCGGTTAAATGCTTATTTTGAAGATGAAAATATTAGAAAACTATTAATAATTAAATTTCAAATTATGTTCCCATTTATTTCACTTTTTTTCATTTCATTATCTTTTAACCCCTTAAAAATCTAGAAAACATTTTACTGATACCAGTTTGAACTATGTTACTGGTTCTCATATTGGGTTAATCTCTGAGTACTAATAATGATTTTTTTTAATCGTATCTCTTTTACTCTATATTCTAAATTTGTTTTAACTAACATTGATGGTTCGTTTAAAATTTCCTTGTAGAAGATTATTTTTTAAACTTTAAAAATTTGAACTCATGGCTGTCACTTTCTAATAAAAAAAAACTTTTTTCACTTAGAAAGCATAGCATTTACATAATAATAGCACCTTGCAAACTTGATAGGCCTTAGTGTAATTCACATTAGTTGCAAAATATCCACTCTTTAGCATTCTTTGTGTGCATAATTATGAATGCAACTAATTATTAGAAATTAGAAATTTATTTAATCATTTTGTTCTTTATTTGGAAAGAACCGGAAGTATTATTCTTGTGATCTTGGATTTTTAATAACATTTCAGGCTGTTTGTATTGTTTGTTATTGGGAGGGGAGTTGGAGAAACTTATATTTATCCGTCCTTATATCCTATACAAGCTTTAAAAACATAGTATCATTTGTTGTATACTGTAAATATATATCAAGGCAATTCCATGTTGGAAAAAAGTATAAATTACCGCACAAAATAGTCTGCATATACTCCAAATATGTTAAGTTCTTGTTTTGCTGCTTGAAGTTTTGAAGAACATGAATCCTATTTCTATAAAATACAGTTAAATTTTGTAGACTTTCAGAAACAATATTTACATGATGGTATTTCGACTCTTTAACAGACGTATCTTACGAAATACGTCTGTTACAGCTAAAATGCTATCATTTCAATTTTTTTCTGGAAATGTTCAAAATTTGACTGCTATATATGGCACTAAAGACTACGTTCTTCATTAAGTTTGTAAAATAAAATAAGAATTTAACATATTTCTAGTCTTTGTATGCTGTTTTGTGAAAAACTGATACATCTGTTACTGTGGAATTGCTCATCAGTATCAAGTGAAAGTGAGCTTTTGTTTTTTATTGAACATCCAATCTTTCATTGCTTGTGTAATTTCAGAAGCTATGAGCTTGATGCAATAAATATTGAAAATATAATTAAGTTTTTTCAACATAATCAAGTTTTTTAAGCTCCAAGTTTTAGTGGCAACTGGAGATGTATCTGGCATTTTCTATATGTAAAAATAATCTTTGACATTTTTAAAGGCAAGAAATTCATTTTAGAGTAATGAAATATACCTAAAAGTAAGAAACTATAATAGTAATTAATATTATTTGTAAAAAGAACTTTCTAAATGTGCAATGGAAGATTGATGAGAAACCAAAAGTGTGCTGTATTTTGAGTTTAAACCTTTGAAGTATCTCATTTTGAATAAATTTATAAAAAAAAAACATTCAAATGTAATATTCAAAAAATTCAAATTACATTTTATATAATATGAAATATTTATTTAAGATACAAAGTGTGAAAATACATTCAGCTAAATTTTTGTAGCATATTTTGCTTGAAACATGCTTGTAGGGGTGACAAAAGTATCTCTGGTGACAGGATTAAAATCAGCAGTAAAAGCTAACTGATATTATGTACTATTAACTTATATCTATCTGTATTGAAATGCACTTTTTGAAATATTCATTTATTTTTCATCATTGTCTTTTTCTATTGTTGTATGTTTAATCGATGTACAGTGAATTTTCACTTGTATATTACCCTAGAGATGTACCAAAAAAAGTACATAAGGGAAAAGACATGTAACAGAAAAGCATCTTGTTTTAGATAAAATTAACTTTTAAAGGAAAATGAATAGAAGAAAAAAATGCAAATAAAATAGCAGTTTTCCAATAGCTTCTTTATTTTTCAAATTTCCTTTCAATATTGTTTGTAACATTTGCAAATATTTGCTACTGTTTTTGTTCGAGCATTTTACTTAAAATCACTTGATTCTTTGATCACTTGTAAAACACTTAAAATATCTTTTAAATTCATCAACTAAAATGAAATCAGTACAAGTCTTAAAATGTAATTAATAATTTTGGGCCCAGTTGGCAAAAGACACTTGATTTTACCTGAATTGCAGCCCTGCTCATTGAGGCCACTGCACAAAAGTTGGGATGGTCCATGTGACGTGTTTTCTTCTTTTATGGGCGATAATGCTCGTCCTCATACAGCAAACTTGATGATTCTCTAAGAATTCCTTGAATTTGATGACATTCAGAAAATGCCATAGTCAGCTCCTGATCTTAACTCAATAGAAGACTTATGGGACTGCACTTTTCAAAATAATTGTATGTAGATCTATTTCTTCTAAAAATGTTGAATGAAAAAACATTGTTATAAGAATTGAGCTTTATTCTCCTTATTGCGTTTAAAGTTAAATACTGTGTTATCACATATTGTCTAAGTGTATAGAAATCATGGACAATCTTGTTCCAATCAAATTCACACACCTTCATTTCTTTCTGATTTTTAATTCCTTTTCTCCTTTTGGTTCTTTTTATTTCCAATTTTATTATGTTGTTCTATAATTTTACATCATGTGCAGTGTTTTAAATTTTTTTTACATAGCAGTGATTGTTCTCAGTTTCCTAGCAAATTGAATTCATGTATGTATGTGTAATTTAATGCTTATGTTGAATTTTTTCTGTACTGTACACAAAAATTATGCATATTTTTGATAAACTTTAATCTGAACAAAATGTTCTGCATTATTTCCAGGTTCCTGATTTTGATTTCTCAAAGTACTACTTTAGCAATTTGTTCAATCGCATGACCAATCTCACTCGAAGTGTTTCCGATCTCCTACATCCAGATACCTGTGGGGTTGGTTTCAAAGATTGTCGATTTTCTACTGTTTATACACGAGACAAAGAATACTTGTGAGTAAATTTAATAAATAAATATTGAATTCTTAAGGGTTATCTTGTTAATACCAGCAGTGGCTATATGCATAAATTTCACTTTTATTATCTTTCATCTATTTATTTATTTTTTTTCTGATTAAAATGGTATATTTATTATATTTTCCAAAGCTACATTATTTTGTAAAAGACTGAAATTATATAATGTTAACATACACCAGTGAATATGTAAAACTATAACTAAATGTTCAGTCTTACATTGTTATATTTACTATTTACATGTTGATGTTTAATGGTAAATGGCAATGTTTATTAAATTTTAGTTTTTCACAGTAACATATATATAACTTTTAAAGTTTGAAATCCGTTATTTATTAAAATAATACAATATTCCATGAAAAAACTGTTTGAATGCTTAGTTGTATTGGGAAGTTTCTGACTTATACATTAAAATGTGCACATATTCATTGAAAAGGGCTTTGTTGTGTACATTCAAAAAAAAAAAAAAGTTCTAAATGTTGTTCAGTAATATTGCCTTTCTAGCTTGGAAACAATCTGTCCGAAGTGTTATTAACCCTTTGGATCCGGGCTGTTTTTTGGAAATTTTTCTTTCGACCCAGGTAGTATGACAGTTGAACCACAGATTTCTTTTCCATCAAAAAGAGAAGGTATAAACTGTAGTACCAGACGTATGAAACCTTGAAAAAATCCCCGGCTCCAAAGGGTTCGAGTGAAAATATCAACCCCGTCCTCAAAAAAAATAGAGTTATGGTGCAGCACGTGTACCGCCCGGCTCCTAAAGGTTAAAAAAATTGTGCTATCTTCTTATTATTATTTATTTCAGATTTGATATACCAACAAGAAAAGAAGAGTTTTTCTCACCTGCTCAGAGATCAAGGATAGTTCAGTTCATTTTGAAGCGTAAGAGTTTCACAGATGATCACACAGATGTGTTTGGATTTGGTACGTGTTAGACCCAGTCATTTAAAATTTATGATATTTTTTTTCAAAACTTTAAGCTAGTAGGGCTGAAACTTATTTTATTGTAAATTTTTTGTGCAACTAAATTTTGCTAAATTTCCTATGTTAGTTTACATTGTTAGGTTACATTATCTTACTTGCAGCTAAAAAAAGAAGTTCCTTATGTCTGCTGTAGTATAATATATGTAGATACATTTTGCATATAAATAAAGTATTATTTATTTGAAAACTGCATATCTATCAAGTTATACAATAGCACAAGTTGAAAAACTATATAACTTATCTGTAATGATTTCATTTATTCTGTGCGTATTAGCATGAATTTTTTGTTTTTACTATTTGCTGACATATGTTCAATGATTTTAGGCATCAAGAAATTGATAACAGATGGAATTTACACTGCAGCTTATCCTTTACATGAGGTAAATTAGCAAGCAGGATTTTCTTTTCTCTATCATTTTTAAAACAAGTTCAAAGAACAACTTGATTGATGCAATATACCGCCAACTCGACCATTTCGATCCATGGACAGCTGTTTCGAGCTTATTCTGCTCTCATCAGCATGGAATATGAAATTAGTCGAATTGGAGGCAAAAATCCTCTGCCTTAGCCCTTGCTTAGGGGCGGTTACTCACTGCTTTATAACTTGATTGATTTTTTTTTTCTTTCCTTCTTATTAAGGGGGACCTGAAAGATCGATCTCTTTTGAATCCTCGCTGGTTTTTGGTGAAACACTGGGCTTCATATACATGCATTTTCAAGAAGCAGCCTTTAGATGAAATAAAGTATGCTAGTGTTTTACCATTATTAATGTTGTGTGTATTCTTGTGCCTAACAGTTGTAAAGCTTTTAAAAATTGAAATGCTTTTGATATTTATTTCTTATTTATTTGACCATGCTATACACGTTGTTATTGCTTCAGGTCAGTTTCTGTATTTTAATTGTAAATATGGTTTAAAATTTATTTTTAGGCATTATTTTGGTGTCAAAATTGGCCTTTATTTTGCATGGCTGGGATTTTATACCTACATGCTCATCCCGGCTTCCATTGTCGGAATTTTATGCTTCATCTATGGATGTATTACTTTGAATTCCAATGTTCCTAGGTGAGTTATTTATCCATTAAAAAAAATACATACAATGACGAAATACAGATCAGAGTAGAGCAAATTAAACTGAAAAAAAGAGCTTAATCATAATTTCAGAATCAGTAAAAATATACTTAAACGTTCAAAATCATCATTATAATTATGCTTATATTATTTGTGAAAAGCTTCAGAAAATTTTGTAATTATATTCGCAATGTAATTTAACTTAATAAAAATATTCTTAAATTATTGATGATCAAATTAACCAAAAATCACTACAAATTTTTCTGTTCAAAACTTTAAAAAAAATTCATCTTTTGTGTAAAATAAATGAATATTAATATTTGTTTTTTATAATGTCTAGATGGTCAGTTTTTATTGTATATTTTTGTTAGTATAACTTGTGGAGTTTGAAGTTGAAATTAAAGCTTGAAGGGTGTACTTTAAACTGCTTTTGGTTCATGGCAAATATTAGATGCATTAAACAAATTAATTTGAAAGTACCAAACTAAAAGATTTCTAAATCAGAATTTTAATTCAGCTTTTTTTCTACCAGCCTTTTTTATAAACTTAAAATTCCATTACTTGTCTACTAAGTCATGCACAGCAAAAGTATGTAAATAAATATGATTCTTTAATCTACTGTCTTGTGTTTTTCAGCAATGAAATATGTACCAGCAAACTAATTATGTGTCCGAGATGTGAAAATGAATGCAATTACTGGACCTTAAATGAATCGTGCAATGCTGCTAAAGTGACCTATTTGGTTGACAATGCCGCCACTGTCTTTTTTGCTATTTTTATGTCCCTTTGGGGTAAGTACTTTTAAGATTTTTGATGTATTCCATTGTTTCTCTCTCATTTTAGTTTTAAATTCCGCGTTTGTGATGATGCTGTGTGTTCCAGGGCTTAAACAATCTTAAAAATTTTGCATGTCTTTCTAGGTATGTTTGTTTAAAAAATACATGTCCAGTTTTATTTTTGTTTTTTCTTAATAAAAAAATGAATTTGTCCTACAGCATTAACACATAGACTGCCACGGCGTTGCAAAAATTTGCAGCATCTGAGCTGAGCTAAAAGCAGTGTATCTGTCAACCATTTGATTTATATTTTCTGGCATCTCATCAGAAACCAAATGTTCATATTAATGTCAATGTACTACACATAAATTCTAATCTGGATGAAAACAAATCTATCACCTAAAAGCTAACTCAAATTCAATTGTGTCAGCTAATATGACGTGCTGCGAATTATCTTGCAGTTGGGCAGTCAATATCTGAATTAAAAATTATTTTAATAAAAATAAGGCCTTATATTTCTGAGGCCTGGTGCGTTCAAGTAAAATATTTTGTACAATTTCAAAATTGAAGTTTTCTTGCTTTAATAAGAGAATTGCTAAAAAGTTATGTAGGGGTATTTTCCCTTGTTTTGAAGTTTTATGCATTCAAATATGTTTCACAAGCCCTTTGGAGATAAAAAGCAAGTTTATAATATTGAGAACTGTTAAAATGAGATAATTCTAGAAACTAATTACTGTGTATGTTTCCTAGGTTAGCTACATTGAAAGAAAGAAAAAATATTTCAAAGTAATTGAATACCAGTAATAAATTTAGTACATTCACATTTATTCCAGGCATCACATCCTTTTAGATTAGTTTTAGTTGCTTCATTATAGCATTTAAAAACATAAATTATTCATATCCTTCTAATTAATAAATGTTTTAATATTGTTTTGTGCATTAAGAAAATTAGTTTAGTTCAGTAACCCATTCAAAA
Organism: Uloborus plumipes; assembly: GCA_038373865.1. Taxonomy (NCBI): domain Eukaryota; kingdom Metazoa; phylum Arthropoda; class Arachnida; order Araneae; family Uloboridae; genus Uloborus; species Uloborus plumipes. Next base: position 64,643 of record JAXGGA010005275.1, on the reverse strand, counting down.
GATAGTGTTAAAGTAATGGTCTTAAAATTTCTGCTTCCTCTTTACTATCAGAATTCTAATTCAGTATCTTCATCATACGTTCTACAAATGTCTTTCTTTGACTGGAACAATTATTGACAATTTCTAAGAAAATATCTGGGTGGAGGGAGGGGGGTATTTTGCTCACTTTATATAAAATTCACTGCAATATTTCTTCGTTATTCACTGCTTAGAAGCTTACTGTAATGAATGACTAATGACTAAACAGCGTTATAAATGCACAAATTTTTCTGTGATAGTGCAGACTCATATGTAGGAATTAGGAGGAATCTCCTTTTCAATGCAAAACAAGAAGTTCTGTCAAGAACTAAACGAGCCTACTTTCCCGTACATCGACATCGGCAATCTAGCGTCTAATCAATATTCTCTTGAATATCTGAAACTGAAAATTATGTCAAACATACCTTTATAACACTTAAAGCTGATTTCTAAAAGCAAAATATACCCCTCTCATCAGATGATCAGGACACGTAAAAAGTAAATAAACGAGTAAATAAAGTTTTGTCGCACCTTTTAAAGAATGTAACTGCTATAGTTCTTCCGTAGAAAAATTTCACAATCGTTTTCAAATGAAAAAAAAATAAAAAATGAAATAAAAGTACAAAGAACATCAAAACACATTTTATCGAAGAAAGAAAAAAAACCTCGTTCGTTAATAAAATGTCTCGAATTTTATTTTTAATCCGTTGCCAGTTGTTAAATATAAGTAAAGAATAAAATGCTCTCGTGAATGAACAATTTTTGTAATCAAAAAAAAAATATCGTCTGCCAAAAAAAAAAAAATAAATAAATAAAAATAATAATAGTAAATTAAACCAAAAAATTGAATAAATAAACAAAAAATCGTCTGCCCAGTCCGTCATTTTTTTCTGAGCCTGCATTTCCGCCATGTTTGCGGAGTCGGAGTCGGAATCAGAGTCCTCACAGAAGATTTTTCAGAAAAGTACTTAACATACATTTTTTATCAAAACTGTTTTCTTACAAAGTTAGTTTGAAGGAAATCTGCCTTTAAGTTTAGAATCAACATTCAATTTAAATTTCCCAGTAGGCGCTCATGTTTAAAAATTTTCTGAACAGTTCATCATTGAACGAAAAATGGTTCAAATTGAAAAGTGAAATATGGGAACAAGTCTCTCCGAGATCTTTCGAACAAAAAAAGTTTATTCAATTCAGACGGTTCACTTAAAAGTTATTAGGTGGAGAAAGGTTGCTTGAACGGTTCAATGTTGAACGAAAAAATGTTCAAATTGAAAATTTAAATACGGTAATGAAGTATCCTTGCCGATATCTTTCGAACAAAAAAAAGTTTGTTTAATTCGGATTGTTCACTCAAAAGTTATTAGGGGCGAGAGCTTGTTTGAACGGTTCAATGTTGAACGAAAAAATTGTTCGAATCAAAAATGTAGGTGCGGGAATGAAGTATCCTTGAAAAGATCTTTCGAACAAAAAAAAGTTTGTTCAAATCGGACTGTTCATTCAAAAGTTAGTATCGCGGGACCGGTTATTTGAACGGCTCAAAGTTGAACCAGAAATTGTTCAAATCAAAAAATCAAATATGGGAATGAGCTGTACTCGCCGAGATCTTTCCAACAAAAAAAAGTTTGTCCAAATCGGAATGTGCATTCAAAAGTTATTAGGGGGGACAGACAGACCGACAGACCGACACACAAATTCCCCATCTCAATACCCTACTTTCAAATTTTTAATTTTTCGATATTCATTTTACCTCTTTATTTTTTTACTTGGCGATATTTTTTGGACTTGGCGATTCTTTTTTTTAACTTGGCGATTTTTTTTTGGACTTGGCGATATTTTTTAGATGCATTAAGCTACTTTTAATACTTTTTTCGTCTTTTATTTTTAACGGGAAAGTAGGCTAAAAAGTGAGCTTATGCATGAAAAGATGTTTTATAGAAGAATGACATGACTGACTACTCTATTCTTTTACAAAAAAGACAATCTTTTTTAGGGCAAATTTACTGCATATTTGTTACTTTGAATTATATTTTTTTAGGTGCGGTTTTCCTAGAAATGTGGAAGAGATATTCAGCTGATATAACTCATCGATGGGATCTTACTGGTTTTGATACTTCAGAAGTAAGTAGAGTACCAGTTACATATTTAAAAGTATTTACAAACTTCACTATGTTAGCAAATAACTTCAGTTAAAAAGTTTCTGTATTTCTAATTTTACATCCTGAATGTATTGTATGTAGTCAATTCCCTGTATCTTTGAGCATGATAAAACTCCAACAGGCACCAGAAAAGACTTCCTTTTCAAAAATATTCAAATTCCGGGTGTTTCTGCTACGTGTGATTATTTATCTGACTATTTGAAAAAATAAATAAAAAATAAAAATTTTCATAAAGAAATGTTTGAAATTATTTTATGGTTTTTTGTTCTTTGAACTATTAACGAGATATACTTTTTTAATGTCTGTGCTAGCATATTTCATGCATTAAAAATCAGAAACATCTCAAAAATTTTACCAAGCCTTTTTTTTATGTTTTTTTTTTTTAATTTATTTTTTTTGTAATACTTTTGAATGTGTCTGTTTGTTTTAATACAAAATGTCAAGTATTCTAAATGTTAAATTGAAATAGTGCACATTTCTTCTTCCCCTGCTATTTTTCATTTCATCCTCTGAAAGTTTTTTTTTATGTAATCAATCACTACTGTGGTCTTTAGTCTTTTTGTATATTTCACACCTCAGAAATGAATTTCACTTTTTAAAAAAATGTGAAGGAGTATTTTTAAGTCTCGAAAAGATTGTTTTGATTGCAGCAAATAATTTTTAATCTTTTATACTATAGCACATAATATATTTGATTTGTTTTATGTTGACTACTATCTGTCGTATTTTATCCCAAAAAGGTTAGTTTTTTCTCCATAAAGCTGCTGCAGACCTCAATTTTCATATAAATGTAATTATAAATAAATAGATAATTATTTCTTATCATAAAAGTATCCGCAGTTGTGTCATAACTTGAGAGATGTGAAAAGCAAAATGGTTACTGAAAAAATCATGTGTTTCTGATATTCACTGAATAGGTAAACATTCCATAGATTTAATTCAATTCTTTTCCAATTTAGGAGCATCCTCGCCCGGAATATTTAGCGAGATTAGCTAATGAAAGGAAAAAGAAACTAAATTTCATAACCAGGGTAAGCTTGTTTATGTTTTAAAAAATAATAAATGCAGATTTGTTTTTACCTAATGGAAATTCTCACTTGACTTAAAGCAGAAGTTGAACCTAGACCATGACAAAATCACATTTTTAAACTGTACCTTAATATTTGTAGATGTACGAGCCACACGTGCCATTTTGGAGAAAAAGATTGCCATACACTGTCATGTCTACATCTATTGTACTTTTATTGGTATGTATTTTCCATTATATCTTTTGTCTTGTTGGTAATGGCATTGTTCTGTCATTTAAATTTTCAAAGTTGTCCGGAATGGCATTGACCTTTCTGTAACACTTTGAGGCTTATGCTCAAGTAGGACTCGAAAGAGGTATTTTCTTCTAAGTGACGGTGTACAAGTGTGGCTTTAGTGAAGAATTTAAAGCGATTTCCCATTTCTCTTTTGGATTTCAGTATAGGCTGTTGGGATTTTTCAATGAAACCTTTGTCTTTTTGGAAAAAAGATCGTAGTACAAGCTAACTCTGTGTTTGGCATAATAGAATTTTTTGTACAACTTTTTTTTAAATGTTAACTTGCTAAATCCCTTTTTCTTCTCATACTTTATTAGAACTTGTTATTTATTTCTTTATTTTTAACATTTCTCCTCTTAGAAGGTTATCGTTCTTGGTTTTTAAAACTCTGTATTATAATTATGACTGAGAAATCCAAATTGGTCATTGTTCTCATTTTACCCAAAACCTGACATTTATCTCAAAATCTGCAGTTTTTGTTATTGGCTAAGAGTGACCATAGCAGCGGCGGCGCTAGGTGGGGGGCAGAGGGGGCAATTGCCCCCCTGTCGGAGGTGTCTTGCCCCGCCCCCCCTCCTGTCGGGGAAAATTCCGAGCTCGTCGGAAAAAAAATCCGACGCTAAAATTTTTTCCGATAGAAATCTGATAGATTCTGACAGAATAAGTAAAATTTTCCAAAGAAATATTTTTTTTCAAAAAAATAAAAAAAATAATAATAATAATAAATAAAATCTAAATTATTTCCATTAATTGAAAAATAGCGCGAATTTTTATCCAATGCAGAACACGAAAACCTCCTGGTAAGTTCTTCTCGTGATCCATCCTTCGCTCTCATCTCATTGTGTCCAGGCGAGCACGGTATTTTAGTTTTGGGCAAAGTTTCTTTGTTGAAAAGGAGAAATGTTTTTTCCTAATCAGACACCACACGAAAACCGCTTGTAGCGTGTTTTGAACAAACATTCATTGTCATTCGAGAGACACTTTCCGATCTTCCCGATGGCGATTCGATGAATTGCTCTTTCTAAATGATTTCCTGTCATTCATTGCCCTCTGGCCTGCTGTCGCATCGTCTTGTCAGCAGGGGGTAGTGTGCAAATTCCCCGTATTGAGCGGACTATGGACGATACAAAGCAGATTGCAGCTACTTTAGTCGTAAAAAGCCCATCAGCGTAAGACCGTGGTGACAATTAGGCTATCGGAAATTTTCAAAGGAAATGCAGAATGGGAAGTGGGGAAATGCTTAGGTCCCCGTATGGAAGACCTCAGACGAAACTTTTCAAAAGCGATTCGTCGTACAGTTTTTCGATTCTAGTAACTAGTGGTTCGACGCAATTTAAAGTTCTGTCTAATGAGTTAGGCACTTACTCGTACAGTAAGAAGAAAGTAAAGTTAAAGCTCAAAATAATTTTCTTCATTACAGAGGTAAGACCTTATTGTGTTTCATTTAAAGAAATGATAGAGCTTCGCTTCTCAATTTGTTATTTAATTGCGTTGCATATCCTTCTCTAACATGCATGTACATTTGCTTTAAAAGAAAAAAAATATGATAACTTTTTATCGATATAATTTATAGTTGTGTTATACTATGCCGATGGTTTTAAAACATTAAACGATATTTGCAGAATGTAGTCTTTTGCCGCTTGAATAATACATGAAGAATGATGGTTAGCATTGATTTTAACTGAGCTGATTAAATTAAAAGTTCTATTATTTGTGTCAATTTATATTTCCGCCGTTTAAAATATAATCAACTCGAAATCATGATAGGATGTATTTGGGAAGATCATTTATGCCATTGGAAAATTTGTTTTATGTGTAAACATGCACTGAGTAATTTTAAAATTCTCTATGCACAAAAATATAAGATTTTTTCCTACGTTTTTCCAGAAGGGGGACAAGGGGTATATACTCATTGTAAATTCGGGGCCGTCGCGAATCATAGTAACTTTTTCTCTCCCCGGGCTGAACACTGGCTTTAGTGACGTCACACATTGAGTCCTTCCTCCGCGTTAGATCGAAAGCACGCTTTCGCCCTACCTTTCGCTTAAAAATGGGAATTTATTGTACAATACCCATGTTAAAACATATATATTTTTCTGCATATTTTTCGCTGGCTTACATATTAGCCATCAATGTGGAATGTATAATAATTATCACGTTGAAAAATAAAAATAATAAGTAAAAATACTTAAAATATAAAGTTTGCAAGCTTCGCGCTTTCCAAATCATGTTCCTTTTTCTTTTTTTGGAAAACTGTTTAAAAATATTATTGATACCCACCCAATCCGAAGTAAAATTTTTAGTCGTAAGATTTTTCAAACAAATTTATATATATAAAATTCGATGTATTTTTGTATGTTTGTTCCTTATACAAATCCACAGTTCTCGTCGGATTTTCATCAAACTTGGCACAGAGGTTCTTTGATGCACTACAATTCATATAGGCGGAAATAGAATGAAATTTTTAAAAAATTCAAAAAGCTCAACAATCAAATTTTTGTCTAAAAAATGCCATTTCTTTCAATTTTGAATTTTTAGAGTAATAGAGATAAGCCTTTAAGCATACAAATTGATAAACTTTAACACATTTATGTATGAGTATTTTCCAACAAAGATTACGATTAACAATGAATTATCAATTTAAGGCTCACTTATTTCATTTTAGTATGAAATAAGTTAAACATAATGCAATACCCGGAAACGCCGGGTAATGCTAACATCAAATAAATAAATAAGGAATAAATAAACCCTTAGTTAATATAATATCCTACTGTTATGACATATTTTCATAGTAAAGTTCTGTATTAAGCTTTTTACGACTTGAAACAGAGGAGATATGAAAATAATGGACGAAAGAAACCCACCACACACATTAAAAAAAAAAAATATATATTACTGCACATAGAGCAGAGTTCTGTGGGAATCATAGGCGGCTGGTGAACCAAAAAGTGGGGTGTCAAAAAGAAATACGGGAGAGAGGATCGAAAAAAATGTGGGGAGGGGGGAGTTAGGATGCAGCAATTTTGAAAGTTTTTTTATCTGCCATAATTTGGCTATAATATTGGATTTTATCATTGCTGATCAATTGACTTCTAAAAAATGCGAAATATATGGCCTCAAAAATCAAACAGGCAGGTTGATTTTCATTCAGTCTTACGAAATAACATGAAACAAGTCCTATTTTTGGAATTTTCCGCTTTTATTTTGGTGAAATCAATCTATCTACTATGTAAAAAATCATTTTTCACTTGATCAATACTTTTTTAGCCGCAAAAAGTGAGGGGGCGAAGCCTCTTTATTTTTGGAAATGAGGGGGCAGTCGCCCCCCTTATCCCCTGGACGAGCGAGCCGCCTATGATGGGAATGAATTTGTTGCATTGTGATTAGCTAAAATAGTGAAAAATTGGGACTTGTCTGACTCTAATGAAAACCCTAGCAATATTTTTTTAACCCAGCAGGAGAGATAATCTGTCACTCTCCTCAAGCTGAAGAAGACGTCATGTTAAAATTTTATAATGGTTTTATTGCAGGAAGACACTATTTAAGTAAATGCATCGCTTTGTAATGCTACTTTCAAGGGGCTTTGTTCGCATAATCCTTCTTCTAGTGGGATGATTAGGCAGGATATACAGCAAGTATTGGTCAAAATACATTCTCACCATTTACTGCGCCCCCTCCCCCTTTCCCTTTATGTGTCCATTCTTCTCACCCATCTTTATTTCTGCATTTAGTTAGATTTTTTTCTTTTTACTTCACAGAAGTTGACTTAATTCCCCACTTTTTTCTGGAGAAAAATATAAATTTATTCAATAGTTCGTTAGTTTAGCGTCCATATAATCTGGCCCCCGGGACACAAGTCCCTTCCGCCCCCATCTAGTTACGTCCCTGATGAATAACATCAAGAAAAAAAATTTTACAAGCTCCCATCGACAATGCGAATGTCCGATTTGTCTTGTAAGACGCTCCAATCTTTCGACTCAATAAATGACGTCACGAGCTCCCCCAATCTCACAGTGTCAGGCCCGGGGAGAAAGAGAGTAGAGTAGAGGAGAGAATCGCGCCGGCCCCGGTAAATTATACCAAAAAAAATAGCAAAACCACACCCACTTGCATGTAAATCAATTAGTTTCCCAAAGTCAGGTGGAACATTGCTTTCGCCTCCGATCCCCCAAAGGCAGGCCTGCTGAAATGTATTAGGTTCTGATGTAGAGATTCTGATAACATTTGTAATCATTAATTTTATTTTAAAGTAATAAAAAATTTAAGTTCGATGAAAGGCCAGAACTTGAAAAAGCAAGTTTGAGATTGTTTTGGGACTGGGCGGCTTGTTTTTTTTTTTTTTTTTTTTTGCTATTTTCTTCTTTTTTCTTTTCTTATCATTTTTAATAGTGTATCTAAATTTGCTAATTTTGTCGTATGAGCTAGGCTGGAGTAGGAAAGGGATTTCCAACAAATAAAGTTTGGGACACAACATATGAAAAAAAAACAAAAGCCAAAAGATGGATACGAAATTGACCTCTTTCTCCGTTTTTTTCGTATGTCTATATCCTTTAAAATCGATTTGTCCATTCATTTTAATTTTTTCTCTTTTACGGATATTTTTGAGCTTCGGGTTTAATTTTTTCAGCTTTTCTCTCTTTCTATTGTATTTAAATTTAAATTAGCGTATAATGAAATGCGCAATATTTTTTCTTCTGTAACAGGATTTGAAAACTTCGCCTACAAAGCGTTCAGCAATTATCCTATAAGTGTATACGAAACTATTTTAATTTTTTACTATGTGGAAGTGTAGAATGGAAAAAATAGTACTTTGTAGTATTGTCCTATGCGGGGGAAAAACCAAAGGAATTTCCATGCCTCTCAACTAAAAAGAAACTTTTAAAGTGGTTATAATTTTATAGATGTTTTTTGAAAAGAACATTTGTTGGGGAGTGGGGTTAGCAATGACGTAACTAGAGGGGGCAAACCGGGCTCGTGTCCCGGGCGCCAGAATTTAGGGGTGCTGAACTGGCTAAGTAACTGCATAATTTTCTTTTCATTATTTAAAAAAAAAAAGACAAATTTTTAAAAGAAAGCTCTCCCTAAAAAAAGTCTCAATGCAGGCACAGAAAGAATTTAAAGAAATGTCTTTTAATGTTTAAAAGGCGTAGGAAAGATTAACGGAGAGAAAGTGAGAAGAGGCCAGTAAATGGCTTGAATATATTTTCTTTTAGAGAGTGACCAGTTAAAGTTTCATCTTGAATCACTCACTCCGAGAAGTGAAGCTTTGAAAGCACCCCGATACAAAGAAGCGGAAAATGCGTCCCTTTTCCAAGATTAAACTGCAATAAAACTGTCAACATGGTGTCTTCCTTTTAGCTTACAATGACGAAAGCTTGTTCACCACACTGCTGGCCTAGGGGAAAATCCTTGCAGCGTTCCCTTGTCGGTAGCCTCTGTTTTAGGAATCGGAGCCACAAGTCCCCCTTATCTGTCTCCAGTAGAATCATTCACTAAAGGGCATCTTTAGCTACCACAACGGATTTATTTCTTCTCTTCTAATTTTGCTTATTTCCTCTATGATATTCCGTTTTCAGAAACTAGGGAGGGGTTTATTCTTTAATCAGATAAGATTATTCAGCAACTGCTTCAAGCATCAAAGTCTACATGGATGCTCGTATTTTTTATTAAAAAAATATTTTAAATATATATTTCTAAACAATTTGAATAATAAAAATGACCGGTTTTAAAGTAAATCACTTAATCGGGTTTCCGGAAATTTTCGCGTTAATAAAAAGTACAAATTTTCAAATTTAAATTCTTGTTTTAAATAAATAAATTGTACAGAATATTTTTCAACCATAATATGTGATGTTTCGTAAAGTATTTAATAAACAAATGATAATTAATAAACATTTATTCAATAATAACTTTTTTTTTAATACTCTCGTTCCATTTCTTACACAGTAAAGTTTAGGATATCTAAGTTTCTGAAAATTTCACTGTACACTTCTTTTAATGCTGAATATTGGATAGTTTAAATGTTATTTGCATTTTTTTTACTTAAGATTTTTTCTAAAGTGAAATTCATGAAAAATTTTTAATTTGCAAAGTATTTGAGGCTTTTAAAATTTCTTTCATTTCAAATAGTTTTCAAACGTATTAAATATAATATTCAATGTAAAAAGGAAAACAATTACTCATTTGGTATTTAGTTAACAATTTTTTTTTTTTAAACAATTGGAAGCATTCCTTTTTTTTTTTTTTTTTCTTAATTTCAAAATAAAAACTACTGAAAACTAGAGATAAACTGAATAAAGATAGAACTCTCATTTTACACGATTCCCGATTTTTCAATTATGAATTCAAAAAACTGTTTTTGTTTTGAAAATATTTAAGGTTACTCAGCTTGTATTTATTTTTGTTTTTATTATTATTATCATTATTCTCTAAGTTATCATTTGATGATATAGTAAAAGCTTTTGCAGCCAAAAAAAGCTCGCAAAATAAAGTTCTAGTGGTTTTCGTTTTTTAATGTAAGTGATGTAAAGATGAAACTAAATAGAAATGTATTTAAAAGGTTTCTTCATTATTATTAGTCTTATATTCAATAATTAAATAATATTTTCCAAAAAACCGAAAGTAAAACAACGTTTTATTTTGAAACTCGGGTGGCATGTCATTTAAAATTAAATAAAATGAGAAAAGTTAGCACAAGAGACGTAGCCGATTAAAAGTTGAAAAAGTTCGGTATTTTGAAGTGATAAATTGCAGTTTACTATAAGGTATCACTCCAAAATTGTCAATTCAATCCAACATTTTTACTCGGACTTCAGAATTAGGATTTCTAACAAATAAAAATATTTATGGGGAAATTAATAATTTCTAATAAAAAATGGAGTGTTTTTTAATTTACGAAACAAACTTTTCTTTTCATTTCTTTTCAAGAAACGAAAACGGGGGAGAGGGGGGGTCCCACAATATTTTTATTAATAGTAAAAAGAATTTAAAAAACGGACGTAACTAAGCTGGTGAAACCCGGAAAAAATTACAAAATTTCATTAATTAATAATTTCGTTCTCCGTATATCTATTTATTTCGGATAATAAAACTTGTATTAGTATGTTTCTATCATTTTATTTAGTTTCAATCATCGTTTTTTAGTTTGATGATAAGCTGTAAATATAAAACTCGTATTTGTTTTGTTAGAGGTAATAATAATGATTACTTTTGTATTTACGCATCATAAAAAATGGAAAGATAGAAGAGGGTGGAGGGAGTTAGTGAATGTAAATTTTAAAATTTTATTTATGCCCCCCTGTCGGGGAAGCTTGCCCCCCTGTCGGGCATTTCCTAGCGCCACCTCTGTATACAAGTACAAATGTGAGGACCAGCAACAGGATGTGGGTCCAACTATAGGCTGGCCCTAGTTGAATGAAGATCTAGAATCGTTTTAAAACAATTCACTATTCCAAATGCATTCCTCTCCATTGAAGTAGTCATTTTTCCTGATTTCAAGATAAGCTATGAATTTGAAAAGCTTAAAACATGTGCCCTTGAATTTGCCATCTGTGCAGAAATTTAGGCTACAGACGTCCTGACAACGTTTTAATTGGTTCAAATAACTAGATCACATATATAGCCCCTTTACTTTCCTTTGCTGAAGCCTATACATGTTAAGCATTCTACGGTGAAATCATAAAAAAGCTCATTTACTATCTTAGGAGACACTTCACTTAGAACAATTTCCTAGGTCCTTCATTTTGAATTTATCCTGGGAGGAGGGGCGGAGGCTGCATATACTCAATTCAACTTTCAAAACAGCAAAAAACATGTCCACATGCACTCATACGAAAAAACCATACTTTTTCAATATTAGGGGAGCAATGCGCCCCTCCCCCAATGACGGTTTCCAGTAGATATCCTTCTCAAAATAAGAACACCAAAACTTAACAGCACACGCCACATGAAGTCTTATCAAGCTTCTGTGTGAAGGTAAAAGTAAGGAAATTCATATTTTCAGAAATCTTGCCCCCACACCTATCGGCTCGCCCCATCCTCTGAAATATTTCTTCCCAGAACATTACTATAGACTAAAAGTGCAGTTTTTTGGCATGTAATTTAACCTTCAACTTTTCTAAGGATATTTTAAATTTTCAAAATTTAGAAATATTGTCCTTTCGTGGCATAATTGTAAGCATAAAATTTCGTTTTTGAAAGAGCCATGAAAAATGGCCCTTTCAAAAACGAAAGCTGTCCCAAAAACCGAAACTTGAGTTTTGTTTTCGAGGGCATTTTTGAAGGTTGTCCTGAACCCCCCCCCCCCTTTCTTATTGTTACCAAACAAGGCCAAAATTCTTATTTTTAAAACATCAATTCAAGAAAAAAAAACACATTTACCTAATGACTTTCGTTTTAGTGACGTTGAGGTAATTTTAACATCAGCAAAAAGATAGCATTTTTCAGTCTTCAGTGTCGAAATATTTCCAGTAAGAGCTTTTAAAACCTTGCCCATTTCATTTACCTGACCAATGGTTGCCTGAAATTGTGTTTTTGAGACTTCAATGGCAAAAATTTTCATAGGAGAGCTCTTTTGCATAGGGACTGTTCGGTTACTCGCAGATTTGGGGAAAGAGGCAGAAGGAACAAAGCAATATATCAAATTAATCATATAGAATTTTTTTTTTAATTTGAGAACAGGAGATGCAATTGTTTAACTTTGAGGACTTTTTGTGTTCCCAAGAGTTGATACAATATTTTTCGGGACTTTTTAGCGTCAAAAAATCTAAATTTGGATTTGGGGACTACTCGAAGTTCGAGATGATGTGATGGTCACCCCAATCTACATATAGTGAAGAGCAGGCCCGTCATTTGGGGGGAGGGGGGGCAGGGGTCAATTACCCCCCACTGACTTTGAGAAATCAATGTATTTACATATAAGTGGGCGTGGTTTTTGTTGTTTTCCGGTGAAATTGTATTGTGTTTTTACCCTCGGAAAAACTTGAAATGACGTCCCTGGTGAAGAGTATACTTACGTTCACAGCTTTCCCAATATGCTCCCCTGAAGAGCCGCAACATTTTTAAGTCTTTCTTTATCCATTATAACGAGAACAGACGCACATATAAAAAGTAGGGAAACTTAGTGAAATCTGCGAACATCCAAAAGACGTCGTAATATCGGCCGATGTTTTACGAACGTAGCCTCAGCTTACTATAGACGGGCAATATACCTCCAACCTACATTACAGTTTGTTTGGATCTTGTCAAACGAATCGAGTACCTCCTATACAGCTGTGTCTAGTATGCTGATTGTGCTACGCCTGCTTCAGGTTTTGGACGGTGTCATTCATAAGTCATTTTGGGACATAAATAGGTGGTTTGAGGTGAAAATAGCCCCTCAGTGTTTAATTTTCCTTTCCCCTCTGGAGCCACTTCTGATCCGAGTTCAAAGATCTTTGAGAGTGTCCCCTACCTGGGAATCAGTTAGTTTTTCGGTTCACGTTAAGACCCATGACCAGGAGCCGATTTAAATTTTGGAACTTTAAATCAGACGCAATTGTAGGCGCCCCTTGAATTGCACAATTGAAAAAAGTACTGTTGGTTTCAAATACTCACTTTTTTTGTTATTGCATATGCAGAGCTATAGTTGGCGGTACCAAGGTGCAAACAAATGATATTCAATCTTTTACACGGGCAGTGATCCATGACCGACATTTTGAATTTACATTGGGGGAATTGGTATATACAATGTAAACTTTACTAGTCATTTCCATAAGCCAGGAGACCCTTTTATCCCCATAATGACTTATCTGCCGCTATCTAGTGCTGAATTTCTTAAGCAACCCTTTTTCCTGTCCTCAGGGAATCCGAGAGCCAAGGTGGCCCCCTCTCCGAGTAAAACTTATGAAATTGACATTGCTCCGGCTCAAAGTGGGGCCCCTAGTTTCGGACTAGGCCGACATGTTCTCTCATTCACCCTGTTTGTCTTTTAAAATAAATGTCAAAAAAAAAAAAAAAAAAGAAGAAGGGGGGGGGGGAGGCTCTACAGAAAGGAAGTCACTGGGCAGGGAATCAAACGCTTAGTGATAAATCAGACCATGGTCACATCTTTTGTACAGTTGAAGGACTATAGTTACAACTTGAATTGTTTACTGTGTCAGGAATGGTTTTAAAAATTACATGCTAAAGATCACAATATTCAGTTGCATATGGAGCTTTATCCTTACTGTTTGATTTTCTTAGATAAAACCTTCCGCGTATTTACACATGCGTCAGGTCTTACCAAAATAGGGGTGATAGGTAAGATAACAATAAGGAGAAGAATAATAAGAAGCATTTTGAGCCATATCAAACAACGTAAAACTATACTTATTTGAAATACATAGCTTTGTTGAGTTTGTCAAAAGGATAGCAAAAATGAAAGTTCTAAATTGAAAACTTCTGAAAGTTCCCACTCACAACCCATCACCCCTTTTTTAAGTGGAATGGATCCCGAGTGCTAGGAGCAGTTTTCAAGGACAAACAGTACTTTTTATCTTAAAACTATATCGTCTTATCATAGGGAATAGTTGTAATAATATATTCATTGCAGTTATACATACTTTTACTTACCGTGAATCTTCAAATTGTTTTTTCCACATTGCAGCAGCACCATAGTTGTTATATATGATTTAATTTAACTAAGTTTTACAAGGTAGATTAAATTTAAATGTAGTTTTCTCTGCTGTTAAAAGTGAGGCTTCAAATTTTAAACTAGTGTAGTATTAAATATCACTAATTGATGTTTGGAGGGAAAAAAATAAAGCATTATATTCATCATGAAGAAATTAGCACATGTAAATTACGTTTTCATTTAACTTAAGAAATTTGGAGAGAAATGCCTTTTGAGTGTACGCTTATTAGCAGAAAAACAGGAGTTTAACAATCAAACTGGTCCAAAAATTGAAAACAAACTTAGAAGCAACCGATTTAATAAAAGGAAAAAAACTGCTTTATGCTTATTTTTTTCAATTTTAAAATAGCTACAAACAATTTTAGTATTTAATAAAATAAAACAAATGAAAAAGCAAAATGCTTTTCCCCAAATATTTAATACAATTGTAACACAAAAGATGCAGAGACCATTAAATTATAAATACATAAATTTCAAAAAGCAAAATTTATTTGCAAATACTTTTATTACAATTAGGTAAGCAACAATCAAAAGTACAAAATAATATTTTTTAATAGTTGTCATCTTCATCCTATTTTCTTTTGCCCAAGTCAATTTTGTATTAACATCTGCAAAGATAAAAATAAATAAATAAGTAACAAATAAAATAAAGAAGCCTGCATAATCACACACACACACACACACACAAAAAAAAAAAAAAAAAAAAAAAAAAAAAAAAAAAAAACAATGTGCACAAGAAATCTTGGTATGCAATAGCATGGTAATTACAGGTGGCATCCAGGGCACAATATCTCTTTGGAACCACCTTCTCCCCCAAAAATGTACAGTAATACACTGTATAAAATGTAATAGAAATGACATTAGCATGCAGCCCGAAAGCAGAATACTGCTAAATCGGAACAGACATCGGGGCTGCAGAACAATTGTATTCAAAATTAAGCAACCAAAAAAAAAAAAAAAAAAACCCATTTCGCTCGTAGCCCATGTCTCGCAGAGAAGCAGGCAATAATGTCGGTGCCGTAATGGCAGGCTACTGACATTATTGCCTGCTTATCGACTTATCGTGCTATCGACTTATACAGCAGTGCCATATAGACCACAGCAGGCGTGCGGACGACTTGATTTGAGCTTCTGAGGACCTTCCTGTTTTTCCGCAGAACTTCAGTGATGACACTTGCACAGGCTTCGTTTGAAGTTCTGCAGTCCTTCTTATTTGGGCAACAGAACTTAAGCTACGAAACTTGCAGTACACATTCGTTATTCAAATAATGTTTCCAACGATTATTTTTTTCCGCAAACTTTATGTCTGAAATTCTGCGAGCCTCCACATTTTGGCCGCAGATCTTAAGTGACGAAGCTTGCGGTAGGTACACAAATCAATTCTTCAAATTATGTTTGAAACAATTTTTTCGCAAGAGAGTCGCAGGGGCGCAGATTTTCAATTGAAATTTTGCAGGTCTTCGCACTTTATCCGCAAAACTTCAGTGACGACACTGTTTTTCTATTAGATATTCAGTTATGTTTAAAACCATGTTTCCTCATGAGGGAATTGCGGGGACGCAAGCTTCGCTTGAAATTCTTCGGGCTTTCACATTTTGGCCGCAGAACTTCAGTGACGAAGCGTGCAGTACAAATAGTTTTTCAAATTATGTTTAAAACAATTGATTCTTCCGCTTTAAAGAGTCGCAGTGAGCGGAATTCGTTTGAAGTTCTGCGGGGGGCCTACACATTTTATCCACAGTGAGGATAAAATGTGTAGGCTTGCGTTATGTGTAGGTTTTTTGCTTCAGTGCCGAAACTTGCAGTACAAACTATAGTTATTCAAATTATGTTTTAAACAATTAATTCTTCCGTGTTAAAGAATCGCGGGAAAACGGGGTTCGTTTGAAATTCTGCGGGCCTACACATTTTATCCGCAGAACTTCAGTGACGAAACTTGCGGTACAAATTAGGTATTCGACAATGTTGAAAACATTTTTTCCTCGTGAGAGAATCGCGGGAGGGGGGGGGGTACTCGCTTAAAGTTTCGCGATCTTTCACATTTTGGCCGCAGAACTTCAGAGACGAAACTTGCAGTGCATATCAGTTACTCAAATGATGTTTAAAACTATTAACTCTTCCTATTGAGAGAATCGAGGGGCGCAGACTTCGTTTAAAGTTCTACGGGCTTTCACATTTTGGCCACAGAACGTCAGCAACGAAACTTCCAGAATACTCTTTATTATTATTATTTTTTAAATATGAAAGAAAAACTTTTTTTTTGCTATTTGTCTACTCTATAATAATGTAATTACACTCAATAGTTTATTCACTATGTTAAATTTTATTTCTTTCAACTAAAATTAGTTAAAAATCAATGGGTTAGTAGCCAATCTTTTTTTTCTTTTGTTAGATACCATCATTCTATTTCGAGAAGTAGGTAATGCTAGAGAGATACTCGTACTAATTGTACATCATAGAATTTTTATACATCAAACGTACGAAAAAAAATGTGGATTTTTTTTATTTCTTCCATTTTGTCCATTTCTTCCGGCGTCCCAGACTATTTGCAAAAAAGTGGACGAAATGACAACCCTGAAAATTATGTCAGCACTTTTATTTACTATTTGCGTGTTGTTGTGTTTGTAACTCATTCCACAAATGTAAAAATTTTCTGCAACAATAAATAGTTTGTTTTGAACTATGAAAGCATAAATACCTCCACTTAATTAGACACAGAAGATATCATTTACAGAGCTTCATCACAAAATGCAACAAGCAATAATCAGCATTACAGGATTTAATATTGGTAATCTTCATCTCTGAAATTGAGAAAAATTTTAAATCATCAGATTAAAAAGAATCTAAATTAAACTGTCGACATAATTTTGTGCAGTAAGTTATAAGAAAAGGAAGTACATTCAAAAGATAGCTCAAAACCAAAAAGTTAAAAGTTTTTTTTTTCTTTGCTGAATAATACTTAAAACATAAAATCGGGGATTCCAATAATCAGCCAAAAATATTTTTTTGTTCTTAATTTTTAACTTTAACTTAGTAACAAGCATGTTTTAAAAGAATCAGATTACACCAGGGTTTGAGAAAAACCTAGTTTTTATTGAAAAAGTCCAGCCGCCTGGGATTTTGATCAAAAACCCAGGGTTTTTCGGGTTTTTGATGAAAACCCCGGGCTCTTTCGGGTTTTTTTCAAGAATCATTTTAATATCATTTCCTTATTCGAACATTGTACACCTACTTTTACATTTCATAGAATCAGGGGAGCCCTGAAGAGTGACCACCGTGACCTCCAAAAAAAACTTCTTTGACAAATTTGGAAAATGTATTGTAAAATTAAATTTTTTAAACTGATGTTATATTTTAAACTAATACTGAATTGAATTTATAGCTTGAAATAATTATTACTTTTTTTTATCTTTTAAGTATTTAAAAAAAAACAACTAAGTGAAATTCACATGAAATACCTAATAAACTGTCAGAAAGGATGATGGCAATGTTTGGACCAGGCACTGACCAAGGCTAAATATTATAACAAAAATGATCAATACCAATTTCTAGGCTTCGTATGGATCAAAATATTCATAATATTTAGTTTGTTTCTGATATAAATGTTTTCATATAATAAACTTTGTAAAAACCCACTTTACCAGCATAGTGGATTTTATCAAGTGGGCTCGATGGAAAAAACCCTGGTGGGTTTTTTCGGGCTGGGCCCACTTTGGCGAACCCTGAATTACGCTCTACCTTCTCTTAGCTAACATGTCTACTTCATCGCGTTGTCGTAGATATCGCAATGTCTCAAGAGCCGTTGTAATACTATTTGTCGCACTTGTTTTCAACTTCTTCAAAATAACTAAAAAAGATCATTCTCTGTTAAGCATGGTAAGTTTCGCCAAGTGGGAACTGCACTTCGTTTTTTTAATTCGTGCATTACAGATACAGCAACAACAGCGAAAATCCTTTAAATTTTATTACAGGCAAAGCCGTGGCGTGTAACTCTAGTAGTATATATGTTAAGTAAAAATATACTGAATATGTATTTGTATTCTCGTAATTACCTTTCCTTTGAAAGAACTAATATTTTCTTTTGCTCCAGAATACTCAACTGGTTCCCCTTTTGAATTTAGTATTGATAAAAAATTAATGCAAATAAAAATGATGGTGAGTATTCCACTTCAAACGAGTGATGCACTTGCAGACATTGAATTGATGCACAGATAGACATTGCTTTTTTTTTTTTTTTTTAAAGAGTTCTCATATTAGTAAATGCGCATTGCAGTTCATTAGATATCGACTTCAAATGTTTCCTTTTGTCACACATACAATGAAATGAAGGACTTCATCTTTAAAATAACGCCTTCCAGAAAAAAGGCACCTGAAGCCCCATTAGGTGCAGAGTCTGATTACAACACAGACAAAGTAGGCCAAGGCCCCCATCTTTCTAAGACGTCTCAATTTTTTAAAGTTTTATGCATAGTGCAATGCATAGTTGCATAGTGCTATGCAAACAATACATTTTTAAGAAAAAAAAATTACGAAAAATTAACAATTTATTAACTGGTAATTTTTTTACCGTAAACGAGAATCTTCATTCATTTGGCTGGCAGAGTATTTACCATGTCGATAACTAACAAAGTCTATTTAAGAACTTGTACAGCGAAATTTTTGAACATGAATCATTATATCAACATATCAATGTTTATTTTTTACATCATTTCATAAATGTTTTCAAGCAACAGTGAGGCTTTTAGCATGATGACTGACTGCAATAGGATATAACTCGTAGTATGTGAACTTAGCTGATAGAGTCCACTTCAAGTTAGCTTCAAGATATGCTGTTTTCATACACACATTCGAGCATATATGACGCAGTTAAAAGCAAAGTGAACTATTTAAAAATTTTGAGTAAAACATGTTTAAAGATCAGACCTTAGGCCCATAAGCAGAAATTTTCTAGCCAGTCTGCGACATTGATTCCGGCAGTTGGAAATAATCTGCAGCATTTTTATTAATTTACTCTTTTTTTTTTTAATTCAAATTGAGGAGTATTTAAGGATTTTTCAACACATTCGCTACCGATAAGTTGTCCCTTTGCAAAATGTCTCAGAAAACACCAGTTAAACTATATTGATTGAAGAGAAGAAACATAACATTCTTTAACATCATGCGCTTTTAAGGAGTCGGAAATCTTTTTAACCAACCATAAATATTTAAATAATCGATTTAGAAAATTCTATTGATTACTTACATATCACACCAAATTATCTTTACTGAATTGCAAATACAGTCCACGACCGTCTCCCTCCCAAAGAAAAAGGTCTTTATGACGAGGAGGAGTAGTCGCTAGTAGATTAATAGTGTATGAGAATAAAGCTGGGGCCTTTCTCATGGCTGCTTATAATAGGATGGTAATGTAAAATGTATAATGAAAGTATAAAACATGGGACAATTTCGTTTGTTTTGACGATGAACAGCATCACCGTTTGGCTGACCAAAGACATTTATTTTCTCTCAATTTTCGTTGAGCTGTATTTGATTTTCCTTCCCCTTCTTTTGAAAATTATCTGCAGATCGCTGAAAAATCTGTGACGTACGTCTCGCATCTCGCAATTTCTGCTCCTGGGACCTTAGGTAGGCTTCCATTGAAATTTTTTTCTTAGTCATGTTATATCGTAGCACCTACCAGGGCAACTAGGTCCATCTTTTGCTCCTAAACAGAGGAGAGGTTCTCCTACTGATTGCACTAAATACTTCTAAAGGCACTCACATCCCTTTGCTTCTTATTGCAACATGTGGCATACTCAGGCATAAGTAGAGATATTTTACTTCGGGGAAGATACTATATAACATCCAAACTAGCTCACAAATACATTGGTTTTAATCCAGCTCATATTTTGTAGTTTGGGAGTCAACGTGTTAATTAACAAGTGCATAAAATATGGTCGAAATTGTTAGTTATTTAGTGGAATGAAGCAGCTATTTCATTGCATTTTCTATATTTTGTATGCTGATAATTTATCAAAGTACGTTGTTAGTATAAAGAACAAAAATTACTTTTACTTGCATACATTAAAGTAAACTACTCAGGTAAAATAAGGTTGCAGAAAGGAATTAGCACTTCTAATTTTAAACATTTATCAAACGAAAACAGCTTTTCCGCATATGTTAAAAAAATGCTTCAATCTGTATCCCAATGCTAAAGCTGAAAAGAATTATTTTCATTAAATATAAATTTTTATGATACTGTGAAAGGTTTTAAGATCAAACCATTTAACTCAAACCAGAGTTAAGACAAATCATATTCCTTCACGTCATGGATTCAAGCTGTGCATGAAAAGATATCCAAAAGCTATTTTTCAATTCAAACATCAAAATATAGATTAAAAAAAAATAACACGCGAAACAGTTTTTTAAAAATTTTGAGCATTATTTAAAACATTCCGCCAGTACATTTCAAGTAAACAAACACAGAAACGAGACAACAAATAATTTTTAAACCGATTATGTAACAATGAAACAAGCATTTTTCGACACAACTTGCAATGAAACAGATTTAAAATTTACATGAATCTAATATCATTATACTTACGACTTTTAAACGCACAACAAACTCTTTCCCCGCGAACGCCATGATGGACAACTTTCTGGACTTTCCGGTTGTTGTCAAGAAATTCCACTTTTTACAGCATATTCAAAAATAACTATTTACGCCAAGCAGTGATCACTGGCGCCAAACACACAACCATGCGCTAATTGCTTTCTGGCAACCAATGGACAATCTCTTTGGACTGCCGAGTTGTTCTATTGTTATAGCCACGGTCAGTTTTTCCGATCTTGTTCCCTCCTCGAAACTAGAAGCACAATAAGACTTATATAACCCATGGAAAGAAATAAGTTGGATGTTCTATACTGTTTGAGGACCAGTAGGCATATAATAGCAAGTTCTTTTTGTGAAAAAACCCTGAAAAATTACATTTCATTTTCTTTAAATCTTGATTTTGGGAGAAACCAGTGCATCCTGGGCCAACCCCTGACAATATTATGACAAACGTGTAAAATCACAATCAGTTAATTTTAAAAAAAATCCAAATGATATCTCTCTTCGATAAATAAGCAGCTTCTGAAATGCTTTGACAAAACTCCAATATTTTTAGCTTACAAAAGTAAAAACAGATACTTTGCAAAACAGTAAGATAGGCCCATTAGCACTACAAATCTCATGTGATAGTTTAAGGGCAGGTTAAATTACTTATTTAACTGTGACCACGCAATTTTTGTTTTGTTTTTCGTCAGCTGCTTTTATGTTGCTGAAGTCAATTTTGGGAAGCATACCAAAACATTTTTTCTTGTTATGAATGGCCAGAGCAAAATGAAACGCATATTTCTGCTTTACGCTTTGTCAAAGGGATATACTTGAAAATTCATGTTTGCTTCATTTTTGAAAGGAGCTTAAGTTGCACATTTGAGCTTCTCGTTTTTTAGCAATTCTCATCACAATGTTGTTTGGTGTTTTTACTTGTATTGGCTTGCTTAATTTTATCCTTATATAATTGTAATAATATGTGTTACAATTAACAAAACTTTTTATAAATAATTTATTTGAAAGTTTATCTATGGGGGCTTGTTTTGGATGTTGTTTACGAAAAACGATAGGGTAAGTGTTATTATTTCATTTCAATTTATTGTTGGTATTTAAACAATTATATTTCTTTCTCGTTTGTTTTTATGAAGTTTAACTTCATTTGTTTATTTATTATATGGAATTTTATTGTATAATTTTTTGTAATGAGACACTAAGTTATTTTTTTTTTTGCGGGAAAGCATTCTGTTGCAATCTTAAAACATGATATACCGTTTTCGCATTCAAGTCATACAATCGAGTTTTAGTTAGCAGAAAAATTTCTTACTCTTTTTGTTTTTAAATGTTTGCTAACAATTTGAAACAACTTTAATTTCCTTTCCAAATGTAAACGTCTGTTTGAAGAGATTGTACCTACTACTAGATTAAAATAATTTAAACTATCTTCTAGGCAGAGGTGCAAATCATTTTTCAGTCTTTTTTGTAAAAATCTATAATTTAGAGTAAAACATTAGCATTATGTTCTTCTTGATTTTCATTTAGCACATTAGTTTAACATATCAGTGAATGCTACTAAATAGATGGACATAAAATAATGCATCATACCTCTAAGAAATTTCATGCCATACGCTATTTCCAAGAGCAAAAATCATGGAAATGAAATGTGTTCATTCGCTGATTGTGGCTTGGTTTTTAATGTATATTATCTTAAATTTTACACTGACTTGACTGATGCATTTTTATAATGGTTTGAAATTGAATGCTAGTGTCTCAAAATGAGAAATAATCTTCAATTCCATGGAAAAAAAATTCAATGTCCTTATGCTGAAGAAAGGAAGAAAAAAAAACTAAATATGATTTTTCTAACGACCAATTAACTTTTGCTTAGCAAAATTGGCTCTAGTGGCCTGATCAATGAAGCTTTAGACTCGCAATTGGAAAATTGCTGGTTTGATGCCTGTTCGTCAATGATAAACTATATGTTGATGGTGACTGGTGCACTTTAAGCATCATGGTCACAAACTAATGGAAGTTCCCATTCTAAATCAATACCTTTTCTGAGGAAGGGGTGTTGGATTAGGGGTTACTCGGCTCCTGGTCTGTATCTAAAAACAGCTGCCATCTGCGCCCCATCCAACTGGTTGAACGACATGTAGTGCCTAGTACATACTGGGGGCTCTGGAGTGCTTTGTAGCATAGCAAAATTATTGGGCATTTTTTCCTCCCTTCTTTTCAGCAGTCTGTTGAAATAATATGGTTCTCATTGCATTTATGATATTGTAGTTTCTTAAAGTATAGTGGTTTGTTCAATGTTTGTTTGTGCTATAAATCTGTTGTCTTTTATTGAAGGAAACAATCACACAGAAGTAATTTTTTGCTGACAGAAAGTGCAAATGAGGTATTAAATAATTTTCATGATTTTGTTTTCATTTTTTTCACTTTTCTATTATTAATGTTTTAGAACTGTATGTTCATAAATAGGTGAGCTATATATTTTAATGAAGCAAAAATACATGTCGGTAAATACTGAATGCTGAAAACACCAAATGAAAGATGGTCAAGTATCATTTCATTTGTGTTGACCTTGTAAAGTACAGTACTTGTAAAGCAGATAATGCTAAAGTAACTCAATTAATATCAATCAAAATTTAGAGTAAAATATTGAGTTTGAAATATAAACATTTAACGTTACAATAGTCAATACGTTTTACAAATGTAACATATGGTGTAAAATAGCCTTTTTCACATTGTACTTTTACATGATAATTTATATTGATATTGTGTATGATACTGCATTTTTTTTTTTTTTCACAATGTCACACATTTTTATGAACTTTATTTTGAACAAGTAGTATGCTGCAATATACATCATATTTATCTCATATTAAATATAAATATCACGATATTTGCAAACATTTTCAGTGTTATTATGTTTCTTTATGAATTATTTTGACTTGTTTTACGATTTTCTTTTAGTTCTAATTATCAACTTTTGAACTTTTATTTCTGTTTTATAATTTTATTTTTTTCAGTTTTATTTTCTTATTAAAATGGCATCCTTCTGGAATTTTACAGTATTTGAAACTAAATACAGGTATAGTTACTAATTATTGTATCATTTGTATTAATCTTTATTATTTTGTTATACCTTATAAAATATCATTAAAACCTCCAATGAGAGTTTACTCTTGCTATGTCAGTAATATAAATTAGTAGCATAAATTTGTGGGATCTCCTAAATAATTCTTCTGTGATAGAAGCTTTGCTTCTCAAACCGAAGGCTGTGAGTTCAATTCGAACTAGTACCCTAGATGTTATTTCCTCTCTTTGTACTGTAAATCTTTCTTGTGTTGTCTTATTTGTAAAATAAGATTAAGTCCAACATCTCGAGGCAATAGTACCCAATGTTTCCATAAAGGATTTTTATTCTATGGACACATGAACAACAGTGATAAAAATATGAAAATTATGAAAATAGAAGTTTGAAAATTTATTAAATCAAAAAGTATTTAACTTGATAACCTAATGAAAATTTTGCAGTATTTCTTAAAACATTTACTGCAAAGCATTTTTTGTTATTAATTAGTGCAATCACCAGAGAATTGGGAACCTCCTGCTAAAAAAAGCTCTAGAGTTTTCTCAACTTTTATAACGACATTTAGTTGTAGTGGGCAAATTTTCTTCAAATCACAAATTTAGCAGTCATTTTGTTATCGCCTAGACCTTTCCAGATGAATTTTCAACAAAATAAATGAATTCTGTGAAAGTTATATCTTTGCTACTTCAGTGTTATTCATTCGGTTAATGCAAGGAAAATTTTTGGTCCTCTGTATAGTATACTTTTGTAAAACTGATGATAGATGCGTAATTTTACTAAGATAGCAGTATTTAATTGAGGATTTTCATAACTTTAATGAAATTTATTTAGTAATTTGGCTTTTTGGACAGTACTTACTTTTGTGCTTATGATGGCATTTGAATTGAAACATTGAAAGGTTTGAAGAATGAAGAGGCAATATTACATTTTTTTGAAAATACACTCTGGACAATGGTAAGCAATGGATACAGATAAGCAATAAGACTTGGTACATCAAAAAGTGGATGTCATTCGACCAACTTCATATGTTGTTGTTACATGCCCCCGTTGGTCAGCAGAGCTAGACCAGGTCCATGAAGGATGGGGTAAGGATGCGGCTTCCGTTTTTAAGAGCACCATTTTTAGGTGGAAGACCGATTTTATGCTCAACACACATGCCATAAGGACCCGTTTATAGGGTAGGCATTCATTCATAACTCGCTTTCACACACACAGAAAGGACAATGACATGAGAGAGAGAAAGTACGCCCATGCCCCAGCCGGGACTCGAACCCGGGGCCACCGTATCACGGTCAGACGTCGCTGACCACTAGACGAGGTGGCCGGCCCAACTTCATATGCTCTCTTGAAGACAAATCCAGAAAACAAAAAACTGCAATAATAAAATTTTGAACTTTATTCAATTGTTCAACATTGAACTTTATTCAATTTGAACTCTTCAATTTTTAAATTTCTTTGCCATTTATCTGATTTCCTTTTTTTTTTAATTTTATAAATTTACTCCTCATTTATTATTTGGAGCAATTCACAAACTCTTTGTTGAGAAAGTATGGGAATGCAAGTTTCTTCTTCAGAAGTTCTGTTTAGTAATGATGAAAATATTTTATCAGTGTATTATGAATCGAATGCTGCATATATACATATTTTGCATAATGTTTCCATTTACTATGTCTAGATACCTCAAGATGAAGAATTTTTTGAGCTGGAACAAAGAGCTGAGAGGAAACCAGAGACCCATTCGCCAAAGAGCTCCGCCACATGTGAAGTAGTTAGACCAAATAAACTTAACTTTAAAAAACCACATTTTTCATGGCGAAGAGTTGATACTCATGCATCAGCAGGGTAATGTTCCAGTCTTTTAAATGTATCACTTTCTAATAAGATTGTAGCTCATAGCTCCGTAATACTGGTGGTTGTTGTCAAGGCAACATGTTTCTTTCGTCTGAGTAGGTTATATTGGATTTTGGTGCTGTTATGGATTATGCCATCAAATAACTTATTTAAGCATAATTGAAGGAGTAGGCCTTGTGTTTGTGCGTTTCCTTGCAATCCAGAATTAGATCATTCAAAGCAAGGATTTTTTTTAGTGAAAATGTTACTTTAAAAGTCACAAAATTACATGCATAACAGACATGTGGTTTTTCAGTATTTTTACTGAATTCAGTATTTTTTGAGAGAGCAAAATACTTTATGCAAAAAAAATGAAGGGGCATTGCAGTACAGCCATGCAACTTCAGTATTTTTCACCGTATTTGAGTCGCATGTCTGATACATGATATTAATCTCACTAGTTTTACTATTTGTTCATAATAAAAGTGGCAACCATGTACAAATTTGGTGCTAAACAGACTGGTATAAAACTAGAGCTGCAGAGTCAGAGCGTAAATGTTAGACAATTGCTCCGACACCAGGTAACTCCCTCAACTCGGACTCCTTTTCCCAAAATCAGCCTGACTCTGACTTCCGCACCATCGGTAGAGTTATGGACTGTGAGGGAAAATGATTGAATTAATTTATTTGTTTATTTACTTTTTTCATTTGATGAAAATTACTGTAACTCATCAAATAGAAAATATTTCATTTCAAAAATATTGTATTGTTCATTTTGCCCCATGGTTTTTTGAGGTGATAAATTTCCACCTTTTTTTTTTTTGAATGGTGCAAAATAACTGCCAAAAATTAAAAATAACATTTGAACGACAGTTGTATAACAAAATGCAATATTCTTTCTTTATTTATACTGATTTTTAGAACAAATTTCTAATTTGTTCATTTTGAAATAGGTGCCTTATCTTAACTATTTCACTTTGCCTCACATTCCCGGACTAGTGTAAAAATGCAGTCAACTGATGTCCACTTCCATTTTCATTAAAAAAACATTTGTAACTGTTATGCAGAAATCTACTTTGATGATAATTTTTTATTCAAAATTCTTAGTTATACACTGGCGGAAAAAAAAATCCCAACACCAAGAAAAAATTACTGTAGAGTAATGAAATTTGGGTAATGCTATTGTCTAGTTAACATGTTTAATTGATTAAATGTACAAGATCACTGGCTAATTTAAGCTCAAGAAAATGCTGTGCAAATGTTAAATTATGTTAATTTTATAGAGGGTGTAACCTCCAAAATTTTGAAGGCAAGCCTGCAAGCATGCATGCATTATGTCATACAGGTGCCGAATGTCACTTTGTGGTATGGAGTGCCATGCTTGTTACACTTGTTGTGTCAATACTGGGACCGTCATTGCTGACTGTGGATGATGCTCGAGGTGCCGTCCAATGATATCCCATACGTTATCAATTGTAGACAGACCTGGTGATTTTGCAGGTCATGGTAACATGTCAGCACTGTGTAGAGCACATTGAGTTACAGCAGCGATGTGAGGGCGAGCGTTATCCTGTTGGAAAACTCCCCTTTGAGTGCTACTCATGAGGGGCTGTACTTTTGGTTAAATTACCAGACAGGCGACAAATTTTCAGTCAGTGAGTTTGGGATAACCACAAGAGTGCCCCTGCTGTCGTAGGAAATTGCTCCAGAGACCATGTCTCCAGGTGTGAGTCCCGTGTGTCTAGGCCGTAGACCGCTTGGGTGCAGGCGGTCCCCTGGCATCCTTCTGACCAATATACAGCCACCACTGGCACTAAGGCAGAATCTGTTGTCATCAAAAATTACACCACATCTCCACTCCGACCTCCAGTGAGCTCTGTCTTGGCACCACTGCTGTCGGAAACGGCAATGGTTTGCAGTCAATGGAATACCGACTACAGGCTGCCTGGCTCGGATCTGACCTTGAAGTAAACAATTTCTTATTGTTCCTTGGGTCACGACGGTAACAACTGCAGCTCGAATGTCAGCCGCAGATACAGTACGATGCGCCGCATCCGTACGCAAGATTCGACAATCTTCCTTCTCAGTCGTGCCACGTGGCAGCTCGGAACTCAATCTTCTTGAGGTAGTACCATCCCTTGATCATAGCTTCCAATAATTATGCACGGTGGAAACATTCCCACCCAAGTTTCTCTGCAATATCGCGAAATGAAAATCCACCTTCTCGTAGCCGAATTGTACGACCTCGTTCAAACTCGGTGAGCTGTTAATAATGGCTTCTTCGTCTTCTTAAAGGCAATCCTGGCTAACATGAACGCAATTCGTCAAATTTCACAGAAAAATAATACTCACGAACTTCACAACACGCTTTTAAAACAAGCCTTATTTGCATGTTCTGAGTGACGCCAGCTGCTCCACACTTATGCGCGGAGCGCGAAATTTCAATCGATGTCATCTTTCAGTTGTATAAACACGCCTACCAAACTTCGTTTATCTAACACAAGTCTTTCTTGGTGTTGGGATTTTTTTTTCCGCCAGTGTATATGCCTCCAATAAAAAAACAAGGATAAAGGTAAATGGAATAATTGCCAAATAATTCACAAGTAATGTACCGGATTCAATCATTATAATTAGTTTTAAAGGCAATGTTTTCATCTTTACTTTTCTTCGAAATGACATTGGTGTTTTTTCTTCTAGGACCATATTGCATCATAGCAACATGAAGTCTCCAGCTGATTCCATCATGCCACTGCTCCATAGTATGTAGATCTAATATTTAAGCTCTTCATTGTTTGAGTAATGCTTTTTGATTCATTTTATATTGGCCTTTATTTTAAAAAATAGAAAAATTATCAAGTAAAAAGTTCTGGTTGTACATTATGAATGTATCTATGTTAAGTGGAGCGTAACAATAGTTAATTGTTCATGTATCAATTATCTGCAGAAAGATATTAATTTATTGGAAAGGGTACAAAGAAGGGCTACAAGGTTAGTAAACGGATTTTCTAATTTAGACTGTGATTCCAGACTTAGAATGCTTAATATGTATAGTCTTGAGCAAAGGAGAACCAGAGGGGACATGATTCAGTTATTTAAATTTATTAAAATGAATTATGTTACTGGGTTAGATTTTTGCACAGAAAGCTGGACAAGGGGTCATTGTTATAAGCTGTTTAAATCTCAGGCTAAGCTGGAAATTTAAAAAAAATACTTTTTTAGCAGGGTAGTGGGAACTTGGAACAGTTTACTGGAAGAGGCGGTAAGGAGCAATGGAGTAGATAGTTTAAAGAGGGCCATTGATCTTCATTGTGGTCTTTAATTTGACTAGGACCAGCCCAGTTGGGCCCAGAGCCTGCTGCTGGTCATCGCATTTGCATTTGTAATTTATTCTTGTTCAAAAAAGCCAGTTGCAAAATCCAGCGAACATCAATTGTATGAAAATTGGAGCTGAACATAGGAGTGTACTTGTTTTCTCTGTCCCCGTTTAAAAGGGGGGGGGGGGGAGAGAGGTTAAGAAAGAACTCTTAACAGTCTACTTTATTTTTTTGCCTAGATCATTTGAAATCCCTTTGATATACTTCTGTGACAGTAGTGGGTGTTTTGTGTTGTAGAATAGTGTGGGATATAATGGGAGAGCAAGCTTAGGCCCTTGTCCTAGGTGGCAACTTCTGGAGACAGCAAATTTATCCTATTTCTGTGTGTGGGGGGGGGGGGGATTGTAACTCAAAACGAAATATGAAGAAAGATGGGTAAGGACAGCGGTTTCACGAATTGCCCTGGCTCAGAAAAATTGACCATCCTTTACTGTGTAGGACCTTTGATACAATGAGCACTGGATAATTGAATCAACCACTCAAATGTGTGGGTGTGTGTAATTCAAATGTTAAAAGACAGAATAAACTCCAGCATTAACTTTAAAAACTGCCTGATATTTGAATCAAACACTCCACTCAATTGAATTACACGTACAATAGTAAGCAATTTCCAAAAACAGCTTTCACAAACATCTGGTGCATCCTTAAAGTCTTTTTCTTTTCTTGGCCTTATTTTCATAAAGTGATTTTTTTTTTTTTTACTCATATAAAAAGGAACAAGAGGCAGGATGTTGTAAACTTTTCTTGGCAGTTTTCTCGGGAAAAGTCAAGAAAAAAAGAGAGAGTGACTTATGTGGCTTCCGTATTTCTGTGCATTATTGCTAGGAGCATTAAGTTTGAAGCAACGAGAAAATTTGAATCATTAAAATAATCAAAAAAATGGATATTTTGAAAGAAGGGGATACTTCCAATGGATATTTGATCTTTTTTGATTGAAATAAATTGACTCTCTTAAATTATATGTAGGATTTTACGTTATAAAACATATTACTAAGTTTTGCTTTGTTGAATTGGCTGCTAAATTGAATAAAAACTATGTAGAACAAACTTGATTCTTATAAGCAGCGATCACTGCATCAGCTGAACTATCCTGTCTGCTTATTGAAGAGAAAGCCTTACTGTGCCATATTTAGTTGTTTATTAAACTATGAGACTGATTGTCATTTTATGTCATTCTTATTATAATAGAAGAATCTTGTGCATTTGCAATATCTAGAAAGGTTTAGCTTAATGAAATTTCATGTACATGTAGTCAGTAAACCTACATGCCTAAAAGCTCATTAGTCTTGTAACTGGTTTGAAATCAATTAACATTAACCCATTTATGCCCAGTAGCCTAAAAACGGGACCCTTGTTAATTACTGCATACAAAAACCTGTAATGGGTATATCCTTTTACTAAAGCTATTTTTCACAGTCCTTCTTCTTGCGAAAACCATTTAGAGCTACTTTTTAGACCTCAGAGTTTATTTATTGACAGATATTTTCAGACAAATCGGTCAAGCAACGATCCAGCATGAGTAGCAACCAAAAGTAAGTTTTTTTTTGCGAGCTTTTTTTTTTCATAAAATTAAACTATTTTAAAATGATTTGCTTAAAATTGATTACAATGACTTCTGTAAGGTTACTTTGAAAAAGTAAACTCAAGTAAGGTCGTATTTAGCTCACATATCTGCTCAGTGTCCCATAAACAGGACGTTAAATAACTTAGTAAATATGGCAACGGCGATCTATTTTACGCCTAAAATGTATGTAAACCATTCCATGTAAGAGTTTTAAGCAGATAAAAATTGAAAAAACTTGGGCATAAATGGATTAATTGTCTGTTAATTTTACAATGATAAACCAAATATTTCTGGGGATAGAACCCCCACTCCTTCCTTTCTATTATCAGCATTAATATTAAGGAATAAAATTGAAAAACAATTCAAGTACTTACATTTTCAATCTGAAACCTTTTGCATGTTAACTTGCATTTATCATCAATTAACCAAACTTGAATTAATTTACAGGAGAAAGTTCTTTTGCCGAAACTTGCAGTTTTGGAGGAAGTCAAAAATGGGAACAAATAAGTGCTGGAGTCACTCCTGGATCTTCTGTGGATTTAGAGTGGGAAAATGAAATAGGTTTGTAGTGAATACATTTTTATTTAATGGTACTTGATTTGTATATTTTAATCCAAAAGTACAAAACTTTGTGCTATTGCAGCTTTTTGTTGTCAGTTGTTAGGAATTCAAATGAAGTCCTTATTTTTGTTCGTAGTTTAACTCTTTATTAGGTTCAATGCTTAGTCCAAAAAATCCAAAATTGTATATTCTATTTGCAATTTTCAGTATACATATTAAAATTTTAATCGAGTACATCGTTATCCATCGTCTTCAAGCAATTATACATTCTATATCTATTTATTAGTTACTCCCATGGTTCATATATTTTGTTCAACATAAAGTTGTGGAAAGTAAATAATATCTTCTTTCCTTTTAATAATTAATTATGTAAACAAATATTAAGCAGCGTCATGATTTTCTTTAAAGGTTTCAATTCTTCAGCAAACTTTGGTGCTACAGAAGAGCTCCAGTGGATGGTGCTAACAGAAAACACTAATAATTCTTGGAGATCTTCACCTGTATCAAACAGCAATGGTTTAGAATGGGATGGCGACTTCACCAGGTTAATTTTAAATTTGAATGGTTCTGTAGATTTTTGAAAATATGTAAAATGCATTATATTCATTGAAAATAGAGGTTTTGTAAATGTTTAAAGAATCCTGTACTTCTATACATTTTTGAAATTCTTCAAAAGTCTTAAATGTTTGGACTAAGGAATATTTATTTGAAGTGCGTTTTTCTTGTTTCTGACCATCTGCAATGAATAAATATTGATATATGGGTGGCATGTTGTAAGTTCTTCAAAGGTCAATGTTTAAGCAAATAGAATAAGA
The DNA here is from genome assembly GCA_038373865.1 of Uloborus plumipes. Taxonomy (NCBI): domain Eukaryota; kingdom Metazoa; phylum Arthropoda; class Arachnida; order Araneae; family Uloboridae; genus Uloborus; species Uloborus plumipes. The sequence continues at coordinate 32,699 of JAXGGA010005275.1, read as the reverse complement.
TTTTTCATTTCTCAGGCTAGCATTATATCTATAGAACTGGAAAATTGTGTTATTGAATAATGGGGAAAATTCTCCTTGAGCCCCAGCCCTAAGTTTTGTCTTCAAAAACTTTGGGGCTCATTTTTAGTATCATCTTTTGCTATAAAGTTTTAACTGTTCTAAGTTATTTCATCTCACTTTTAGAAAAGACCTAAATTGTTACCTTTTCATCTGGCCTATAAATCAAAAGCTGTTTGCCTTAAGTAAATGTCATCAAATTTTTCAAGATAAATAGGATTTGTAGTGAATGTTTCAATAGAGCTGGACTTAGCAATGAAATGGTTTAAAGTCATTGTGACTAAAGCTTCATTTTTCAATTTTGAATATATTTTTTTGTTCCTTTCAATATTGACTACCATTTGCTCTACATCAGCCCTACAGTAATAGCAAAATGTATGTGGAGAAAAAAAATTAGCATGAAACATAACACGTTTAGAAATATGGTTATGCTAACTCTTAACTATGACTGATAGGTGGAATTCATGACATGTTTTATAACTTTGTGGATGTAACTTAAACCAGTTCACTGAAATTCTCATGAGTTATGATAATAAAGTATTCTCCCTGAATTTAAATTTAAATATTGTTTAACTTATACTCATCAGTTAATACTTTCTAAAATTTGGTATGAAATGTACTGACTGCTATAATCAATGGACTAATCAGTTATTTTTTCCAGTGTTGATATATCAGAAATAATCACCGAAACACAAAGATTGACCACCGATCTAGAAGATAATGCAGAAAAAGACACGTCTAACATTTCATTCAGAGATGTAGAAAACAACAATTGATTACTTTGTCTGCATGCTATGCATGGGTAGTTTTGTAAGTTTTCCATTGATATTTTACAAGGGTTCATCATGTTCTGAACTTTCAAAAAATGTTTACAGTGACTTTTGTCTTTCAGTTTTAGATTGTCTAGAGCTTATCGTAAGCAGAGAATCTGAGTTACTGTGTGTAAAACCGCTTGCCCTGTAATACTAAATGCCAACCACAAAAAGTGGGAGTGAAAACAGGACTGGTAACAATGCCATCAGCACAAATTCGTCAATCAGCTTACACAAGAAAATTCAGGGCTTCACCCCTACTGGATATTTTGTGACTATTTGAATGTGTGATGCTGCTTCAAAATTTTCTTTTCTCTGATCATTTTTTCTAAGATTGCCATCATAGGTGGCTGTGCAACAAAAAACGTATAAGCGTTTTGCACCCATAAAGTTAACTTTTTTCTTACAATTCAAAGAGAAATTATAATTTTTATGAAATGAACACCCTAAGAGAATATTAAGCTCTTAGAATAGTGAATCAATCAATCAAGGGGGGTCTGATGGGAGGTTACTGTAATCTCCCCAAAAAATTTTTTTTAACCATTTAGTCTGAATTTGATAAAATAATTGTAATATTGCAATTTTTAAATTCCTAAATGCCTTTTTTAATCCGATTGATTGGCTGTTCATTGTGAATTTAGAAAGAGGGAGGCATAATGCCCTTTTATGTTTGGTAGTAAAAGGGCAGCTGCCCCTCCCCCCTTCCTCCATATGAGCCGCCTATGATCTCCAACAGATGGCAGTATGAATAAATCAGGCCACGACGGCCCGATTGGTCCTAGGTTTGATCTTAGCTGGTCAAAGATCCACCGTGTTCACTAATGGTGGCTGGGGAACATTAAATATGGGCCGTGGTCACAAGTCCTCCAAGTTCCCATTCCAAATCACTACTTCTGGGGGGACTGAACCAGTGGTTGCTCAGCTTCTGGTCTGGATGAAAACCGTAGTGCTGTTCAGGGCCCGATCTAACCGGTTAAACCGTACCGTATTGGTAAGTACGGTGGACCCTAGAGTGAATATACGAAGTATGAGTAAGTCAATTTTGACAGTCTTTTTTGCTCTATGTTACAAACACCACAGCAATGGGCATTTAGTATTACAAGGGTAGTGTTAAAATATTCCCCAAGATATTTTTAAAATGCACATGTGCCTAACGAATTCATCACAGAAAAGGGTAAGGAAGATTGAACTTCTACTTATATATTCGAGTGTATTCTCAATCCAGAGTGCTGAATTTCTAATTTGAAGACATTTGTGGTACTACAAAATGTTTGAAGATCTAACAGGTATATTTTTATACAATTGTGGAAGATTTAAATTATCAACACTAATTTCCATGTTTAAAGCATGTATATTTTGCACCGTGAAAGTTAAATCTAATGTACTACATATCCCAATCAGGGAAATATTGATGACTTATTGTGAAACTGTTTTTTTTCTTTTAATAAATTGATGTGGAAATTTTGAAAATTAATTTTTATTATTATTTAGAACTTTAGAATTGAAGTTCTTCTTATATTTAAAATTTTATACATTTCTAAACACCTTTAAAAATTAGTAAAATGTTGGTTCTCTTGACCTGTGTTTTGGGTTAATGTGAACTTGTCTTTTATGCACTGATGAAGAGGCTTGTTTTGACAGCTTCAAAATAGCTGTTAGCTTCATTTTAAAACTCTTTTTAGTCACTATTTATGTTTTATTTTCCTCATACCTTTATAAATACCATTAATTTTACATCAAATTATTTTTAGCACTACATTATTGAAATCTCTTTGCATTTCTCATGCATTTATGCAATTTGTATGATACATTAAAAGGAAACTCATTTTCTTCATCAAAATAGTTTTTCATTTTCATTAAAATATTTTAGCAACCGTAACTGGTTATTTTTAAGACAACACATGTACTGAAATGAAGTTGCATTATTTTGTTGAACTGATTCTTTCAAGTTGCAGACTTTTTTTTAAGATATAAATTTTAAAATATAAATAACAAAATTGTGAGTTGATTAACTGTTTTTTAAACTTTGATAAATTTAAAATGTTTTACTAAATTTAAAATGACGACAAATTAAGCTAAAAAATGTGTTTCTTGTTAAGCAAACATTTGTTATTGTGTCTATTTTTATGAATCCAGAGTTTTTATTTATTTATATGCATTTTAAACTTCTTATAGTATTTTAATTTTTTTTCTAATCACCTGTGGATCTTTACATTAAAATCTATTGTAAGGGGTCCAAGCCAAGCTTTTCACATTCACGAAAATTGTTATTATACTTGTGACAAAAGTGCTTAAAGTAACACAAATGAAAATGTCTTTTTCATTGTGAACAAAATGAAATTATCACAGAGAACTGGAAAGTTTTTTAGGACTTTTTTTTTCTTTTTTTTTTTTTTTGTACTTTACAAAGTATCAACAATAGATATTGATTTCAGGCAAGGTAAAAAGGAAAATACATACAGTGTAGTTGTTTATCTGCATTCAAAAATAATGATCGAACAAAAAAGATATTAATGCCCTAAGTTTAAAAAATGTAGCACATGTTTAATTCAGGATTTCTAGGAACCCTTTTCCAAAAGTTGAATAAGTTTTTCGTTCTAGACACTAAACATGTTACAGTCATTTTCTGTTGAGTGTTCATTTGCTAAATACTTGTATTATATGTACTATTTTTATTAAAGGAAATGTTACTCTTATTTTTTTTTAGTAAAAAGCAAAGTTTTTTTTGTTGGAAGTTCTTTATTGTTCGCTGTGGTGTGCATTTCCCATGAAAAATATGTTGTTACATTAAGTGAGTGTTTTAGGTATGCAACTCAACATGTGTGTTTGTATTTATTGCAAAAAAAGAGATGCAAATTTCAAAACCCCAGAATTCCCGGGGAGTCACAGAAAAGACCGGCCAAAATTGGAAGAATTTTCCTATTTTGTCTCACTTTGATCTTTGTAGAACATCCACAGAAAATTATTTCCTACTAATAAAATGACTACTGTTATTGTAATTATTTATTTTTTTTAAGACCCTTTCTCTGCAATTCTTGTCTCCATTATTTTTCTCCTTACTTGATTTACCTGTAGAATTTTAATTAAGTAATTTTTTTCTTATAATGTTTCAAAAGGAGGTCCCCTTCTCCCTTTTCAGTTTTGTGGGGAGGAAATTGAAGTTTTAAGGCATGAGTCTAATTTTAACCTCTGACTATAAATCTCTGAATAGCAAAATTATACGTAACAGCATATTGTGAAGACTTTTTATTCACATTATCTCAAAATTCACAAAATGTTCAAAACATTTTATAACATCCACTGTGTGGCTTGTTTATATTAAATGCAAACAGCTTTGTATTCATTATTAAAATTAAAATGCTAAGTATTACACAAAAACTTACTTTCCACAATTGCTATGTAATCATAATTTTAAGTTCAATTGTATACAACTATTGCTCATACAAAAAGAAACAAATTTTGTGAAATAATAAGTAGATTCCTTTGTACAAGTTCATTAGATGTTAAATATTTTATTTTAAGTTACTGTTTTATTGTGTACCTTGTTGTGTAATAATTTTTTGTAAAATAATAAATTAGCTATATGTTTTTTTGTTGAATGGTGGTTAAATTATTTGTTACAAGACTTCATGAAAGCAATTAAAGTTTTTGTCTCAGAAAAAACCAGCTGATTTACCCACTGAGTAATAAAATATCCTATTAGTAATAATGATTTTTTTGCAGATAAGTTTCGTAGAAGTGGTAAAGAAAACTATTTATGCTAACAACTGCCTCATTTACTTAAAACAATTCTAATAAAACTTAACAAATTTTTGCTCCAAGTTGATAAAATTATATTATATGATTAATGTATGAATGTAGAACATTTATATGCTAAGTAGCGGAAAATAGAATACAGTTCAACCTCATTAATTTGAACACGCTTAAGACTAATTACTGTCCTGGCGAACTACATTTCCAACACCTGGCCTGTTGTTTGGATAAGACAAACTGATTTCAAAGGTACCTTTGTGTTTGTTTTAACAAGGATCAACTAATAAGAAAAGTGAGTTCAGGTTGAAGATACTTTTATCTGAATTTTTGAGCTTTCTAAGTCTTAAGCTCCTTCCTCACCCTTAATCTAAAGATTTTTTTCAAAAATATAGAAGCTGTGTAGTTGCCAAAATGTATTTCATTTTTAAAAAGTTACAGTAACTTATCAATACATGGCAGGGGAAGAAACAGCTGTTGTATCGTTAGTTTTCAAGGATACAACTAAGGAAATTAGTCAGTGACCAGATACTTTACAATGAAATATCTAAAATATTTCTTTCTGTAAATGGAAAGTTAATTTAAATATTACATAGTTTTTCAAAAAGGTTATTGTATACCACAAAAAAATGCATCTAACATTATGAGAAGAATAAATTTTGCATTATGATGATTTCTTGGCATGAAAATATGTGATTTTTCTGACAACTTCGAAGCTATGTATTTCCAAAACTACAACGATATCAGTAACAAAATTTTTACTACATGTTAACTACTATAAGAAGGTTATCCAGTAAAATTTTTGTACATTTTCATTCAGTCCCTTTTCAGATATTAAATCTCAAAGTTAGCATTTTTTCTCCAGAATGCCAAGTTTGACTAATTGTATTAAAAAAATGACTATCTTCAAATGTTTCATACTACTTCTGGGAATAGTCCTATGATATATCTACTAAAGGGGAAAAAATATAAGGGTGAGTCTTATTTCCTTCTACTAATTATTTCCTTCTACTAATATTTTTCGATGACTAAAAAACCTAAAATTTTTAGAATCAGTTGAATTTAAAAGAAAAAATTGCTCCAAATGTATTTTTGTAAATATGATTATTTATTATTGGAATGCAATTTGCAGCAGTAATTGAATTTAGTTGGTGAAAAAGTAAAAATGACAAGCACTACATTCTTTATTGCAACCCTTTTGCAAATTTTCAATTCAAATTAATTATTGGATTCGTTGCAGTCCTTGACCAATGGTACAGGGAGAGGTGAAACAAAGACCCACCCACTTACACAGACTATGAGCTGTCCAATGAAACATCTGCCTTGACCGTGCAAAATTAAAATGTTTTATCTCTTTGGATAATTTCTTAATTTGGATGACGTATTGAAGATGAGCAAAGTAACATCTTCAAGCTTTAGAACCAATACCAGAATTGCGAATTCCATTCTTCTATTTCCATCTGCGTATCACGCCTTCATGAAAATGGACAATTCTAAAAAAAGGAGGAGTCAAGTGCCATCTCGTCAAAGCCACACTTTAGTGAGAGGTTTGTTAAAGTTTAAACTTTTTCTCACAGTATAAAGGGTGCATAATATACACTCTTGCGAAAGAAAAAATATTTTTAGTTGACAGTTTGGAAAAGTGAAGGGTTTTTGGAGCAGTATTTGTGTTACCTTCATAGCTGCATTACGACAGTTAGTCAGCATTAACAACGAATAATTTTTTCCTTTTCAATAAGCTCCGACAGAAGATATATCCACTTTCAAATCAGCCGCCCTGTTACCTGAGCCAAACTCATTGATATGTTTAGAAATTGGAACAAGCAGGTAAAAAATTATTTTATTTTTTTAAATTTTATTAATTTATTTAATATTTTTGTTCATTCAAAATAATTTCAATTTTCAAAAGAGGCAGTTGCCCTCACTTGCCTTCCTCTGATTATGCTTATATTTTTCCTATTAGCTATGTTTTACTTTATATGTGGTTACATGATATGTTACAGCCCGTTAAAAGTCTTTTTTTTTTTTTAAAGTAGAAAGTGTAGTAGCAAAAAATATTTTATTTAAAAAACTTACAGTAGCACTCATCAATACATGGCAGTGAAAGCAGAAGCTGTTGTATGGTGCAGTTCACTTTGTATGTTGTTACAAAAGTTCTGGCCCAAAAATCGTTTAGTAAAGCCCATTTTGTATAAGTAGAATAATTTACTATTCCTTGTGTCTTGTAGCAATGCTACACAAGAAACCTCCGCCTGTTTTCTTTTTCTTTAACTTTTTGTGTACAAAATTCTATCCTACTTTAAATTAATGTCTGCAAATACAATATCACTTCTATACTGTTCAGCCTCTGTGCATGATGTTACATTTGTCTTCAATCTCATCTAAAAAAAAAAAAAATAAGCATTTATAATTTGCCTTAATATTTTAATATTTCATACAGATTGTTTTTTTACTATGGGTATTGATGCCAAATTGTATAATAAAAGTCTAAAATAACCAAAAATAAAAGTGTACCCCTTGTCCATATTTTTTTCATAGGTGGCTTAAAAGGAGAATATTTCCCACAAACAGTAGAGTTTGGTATTTTTAATTTTTTAAAAGCCAGAGGTTACATTGAAGTATAAAATTTAATTTGCTCAATCATGATACTCTGAAACTTTTATGTTTTTATTATTTTTAATTTTTATTCTGAATTTGCAAACCAATAAATAAATCAAAAGTTTAATACTGTATGCAACATAAACTGAAACTCAATTTTTATTTCATTGCGATGGGGCAAGTACAATCAAAAGATGAATTGGTACATACTTAGAGTCCACTTAAGATTTAATTATGTTTCACAATTCACACATTCAGTTACTAGGTTCTACAATTAGGATAGACTGATCAGAGAATGAACAACTTGTAACTCTTTTTGAAAAAAAACATGGTTTCAAAAGTTTTTTTCACTTATGAATTGGCAACAGTAACTTCCCTCTGTTCTATTCTAAGAAGAATGCAACTACTAAATGTTGCATTTCTCTACTAGTTATATCTGTACATTTGCTTAGTTGCATTTTTTTTTTTTTTTTCAATTTAAACCCTGGAAGAAAAGGTAAACTCTCAAAATCAGATAACTTCTCCCATTTTTTGAAATATTTCATTATAAAACTGTTTTACTCTCAGGTGACAAATGCAGGTTTTAACAATGTTATGGATTTTTTTAAATAAAATTATTCTTAGGGTTCATTCACTGGTTGGTTTACCCTATATCGATTCAGCTTATAATTTTGCAATGCAACAGTAATGAGTATTTTAATTTATTCTTAAATTTTTCTGAGCTTTAGAACCACGTAAGTCTTATAAAAATATCTTGATAGTCGACAATATACATTGAAATTTATTTAAAAAAAATCCTACAACTTATAAAACCTGCAAATAATCTCATCAATATTTTTAACCTGCACTTGAATCTTAGCAATGAAAACGTTCATGCTAAATGACCATATCACATGACAATATACTAAATTTAATTTTGTAGAAGCGGAAAAAATGACTCACTCATATGTTAATAGATAACAAAGTTTTACCTTCTTTTAAACCTAAGCAGTTCCCCCACTCTAACAGAGTGATTTTATGATCATCATCTGCATCACAACCATCCAAGAATGGTGCTACACAGTGCTCCATCGCCATCAGAGGTGCTCGAATGGGGAAGAGTTCATGCCTCGATACATGTCTGAAAAATTTGGAATGACAAAAAAAATTATTAACTAATCTTGAAGTAATAAAACATTGAATGATTATGTTTATGTTGGTTTCTTCAGACTAAAGCAGATAGTTAATTAAAAAATAAACTATTTTATGAAATTCTAATGAAAGATTTTACTTAAGATGAAATTAATTTTATCCTTTTCATTGTTAACACTTTTAGTAAAACAATTTATTTTTTCAGGTGAGGATGCAAAATATATGGTTTTACAATTCAAATGTATAATATATGTCACCAATGTAAAAATAGTTACAAAAATATATATCAATAATAGTATGAAATGATTATTTACATATATTTTATTAAGGCAAGCAAACATTATATATTTTCCTGAAAATGTTATTTTACTGCCATAGATTATTATGCAAGAAATGAGTAATTTGAGAGCTTATATTATATGTTTCCATTTCAAGTTTCATTGACAAGTGGAATCTTGATCTCAAAAAAAAACTTGCTTTAAGAGAAATTTTCATGCACTAAAATTTGCCCCTCTCTCTCTTTTGCATCAAATTTTAAATTTAATTTTTTTAACTTTAAAAAATATAGCTAAAAAATGTAAACTTCTTTGCATGCTATTCAATCATACCTCAACTGTGCCATTTATTTCAGAAAACTGTCAAGCGGCAAAACTCTAAAATTTAGAAAACGCATTTTTACCATCATATTTCATTTTTTCTATAAGGATTATAACACTTTCAATTCTATATTTCTTTCAGTAAAAATCTTTGCAATTCTTGTTGAACAATTTAATATGATGATATAAAGTTTTTCCTAAACTTTGAAATTTTAGCGTTTGACTGGTTTCTGAAATAAACAATTCACAATCAGTCATTCAGGGTCTTTTTGAGCCAATCAGGACAACTTTGTGTCACTTCCTATTTTTCATTATAGGATGCTTTGAATCATAAAGAGCAGAAATTTTATTTCATGATTTCAAAGAAGAATGCATCACTGGGATTTCATTATCTTTTGGAACTTAGGCTTAGTTATTTGATTGCTATTTGACTTTGGAAAAAAAACTAGAGCAGGTGCAAAATTATCTGCACCAAATCAAAGATTAATATTTTAACTGGGCAATTCCACAATAACAGATGTATCAGTTTTTCACAAAATAGCTCACAAAGACTAGAGTTATGTTAAGTTTTTGTTTTATTTCACGAACTTAAAGAACGTGTCTTTATTACCATATAATGCAGTTACATTTTGAAGATTTCCAGAAAATCATTGAAATAACTGCATTTTCTTCGTAATGAACGTATCTCGTAAGATACCTCTGTTACGGAACCAAAATACCATTATATATACTGTGTTTAGAAATTTTCAAACTTTAACTGCATTTTATAGAAGTAGAGTCCATGTTCTTCAAAAATTCATGCAACAAAACAAGGACCTATCATATTTGGAGCCTTTGAAGGCTGTATTGTGCAGCAATCGATGCTTTTTTTTTCAAAATGGTTATTGCCCTACTCAGGGGTGCCCACAGGGGGGGATTATGGCGCAAGTTGCGCCATCAAAATTTTTGGGGGGGATTTTTAACTTTATTTATTTATTTAAAATTATTTATTAATTTATTTTTTAATTAAATTTTTTACTGATTTTTTTTAATGTAAATTATTTATTAATTTATTTTTTTAATTTAAGTTATTTCTTTATTATTATTCAATAATTTATTTTGTGTGTGTGTGTGTGTGTGTGTGTGCTTGGAATGTCTGGAAGGGAAAAAAAGCGATTCTATTCTGCGCATAATTAGCACTTTAAAAAATTAATAATATACAAAAAATTAAATTTTAATTAAAAAAATAAATAAAAATATTTAAAAATATAAATAAATAATATTTTAAAAAATAAATAAATATTTAAAAAATAAATGATATTTTAAAAAATAAATAAATGTTTAAAAAAAAAACATAATAATATTTAAAAAATAAATAATATTTAAAAATAAATAAATGATATTTTAAAAAAATAAATGAAATAAAAAAGGATAAAAATCACAATAGGGTTGTAAAAAATTTTGGGGGGGAATTTGCGCCATTGAGCTTGGGGGGGATGGGCACCCCTGGCCCAACTATAAACTGCTTACCTATCTCGAGGATGCACATCCAAATCACAGAACTTCCAGATAACAGCATTAACCCATTTGCGATCATGAGTTTTTTCTGCCTCTTTCTCAAGTTTCAAGACCTGACCATGAAGTTCGTCTCTGCGTGCCAGTTCCTGCATCACATTGAAGAGCCAATCGCGCATGCGGCGGGGAAAGTCGATCAGTTCTTGTTCGCTGCATTCCCCAATATCTGTAATAGAACGTAATCTGAGCAATCTGCTATATTTAACTGTAAGACAAATCTAGCATGGTTTTGTAATTAATGAGCCTAAAGGAATTATTTAAAAGATAAAGTTACATGCACTGTTATTAAACAGCAAGTCTTGATGAACCACAATAACTTAAGTTAGCTTTTGTTGTACACTCATTTTTTAGCATGCTATTTTCTACTGTCATGATAATTTTTTATTTATAGTTTTGTATTATAATAGGAAAGTTTTGGTGGGGCTTAACATAGTAAAATGAAAATAAGTGTGAATAAGAGTATAGACTTTAACAAAACTGTTAGACGTTTTGAAAAAGTAATCACTTATTCAGTTCTAAGAAACATTTTTCATTTGTTCAGGCACCCACAAAATTAGTGATATATTTTATGATTAGTGATATATTGCTGTTTCTTTTTTTTTTTTTTTTTTTTTTGTCTGAAGTTTTTGAGTACAAATTCTGTTATGGTCAGAAACATTAATTTGTCAATGTTCCTAATTTATCTATACTTTTCTCTGAGTACAGAGTATTTAATAAAATATACTACAGTCGAGCTTTGTTAGAAAAAAATCAAAGGACCTTTAAAATTAGTTGGTTTTAACCGTAGTTCACCTTATCAGAAGAACAATAAATTGAAAACCGTGGGTGGAGACTGATAATGTAGTTCATCTTCGCAGTAATGCGTTTTGAATGTGTTTGTATCATTTAATGATTCAAACACATTTAAAACAAATTCCCGAACAAAAGTTCTCAATTGTCATTTCATAATAACACCTATATTATTTTGTAAATCAAAGAGGAGTATTTTAAAATTGTGTATTCTTTTTCTTTTGAGAATTATGTAACTTATATATACCAGGGGTCTGGCCAGAAGAAATTCGGGTCCGTTAACGGACCCTTCACAAAAATACGATGAAGCAAAACGGACCCTTCACAAAAATACTATTGAGCAAAACGGACCCTTCACAAAAATACGATCAAGCAAAACGGACCCTACACAAAATGCTGATCAAACAAACGTACATTTCGCACGTTATTCATTCAAAAAGCAAATCTGAAAACAAAATAATGCATAGCATATTTCTATGTTTAAGCCCATAACTTTTGAGCCTTTTCTGAAGTTAAAGAAGGGAATCGCTTATCCGCCAACTTTGCGGAAAAAAAGTCGGCACTTCCTGTCTGCCCTTGCGATGCTCCGGCAAGCAAAAAATCTTCAGTATAAAATGTAGCACTTTTTGTTGGTTTCTTTTAAAGAAATTAACAACTTAAAAAAGGTAGTTGTTTTGCTTTAATGGTTCTGCTTGTTTGTTTTATCTTATGCAAATCAAAGTGGCTTGCTGCGATGTTGCTGTTATAGATTTCTCTGGAAGTGCAGAGTAAGGATTTTTCTCCCTGCTATGGACTTAAACATAAAGGAAATAATAATAATAGCAATTATCGGCGGAATGAACTTAGAACTGCAAACAGATAGCTTGGGTTGGAGAAAAAATGGGATTGCTTCTGGATAGAGCGATCACCTATTTTAAATTAAAATTTTCTCCATTTCACGTCTTTGATGCTATGTTTTGACCTTATTTTGGCAGAAAATTATCTGTTTTTTATTTCATTTATTTATTTATTTTTTTTTTAATGCTTACAAGGGTGGTGTTTTGGTTATATTCAGGAATTAATGTATTTTTGCGTCTGTTAATATTGGAAGTCTGGTATTGTTTGTTTTGCTATGTTTCCCTACCGTATTTTTTCCTCCGAATTTTTGGCGAATATGTCGGTGATTATTAATGACATTCATCATATAAACCTGATGAAATGTAGCTCTAAAATTTTTGACTTTAATAAATTATTAAAAACCGTTTTTATATTTCTGATGCTTTCATTTTGAAAAAAGCGATCTCTGCATCCGATATGAAAATCGAATTTTACTTACTTTTCAAGCTAATTACTCTTTATTAGGAGGCAAATAAATGAAAATTCGCTTTATTTTTTGCTCAGATCATTATTTTAAATTTTTTAAAGCAAAATTAACTGTTCTTTTATGAGTCTAAATGTTAAACAATCGTTCCATTTTGTTTTTGCATTGTGTTAACAGACATTAATAATATGTTTACCATAGACCTTTAAAATGCAATTGTAGACAAAATTCACCAAAAAAAAAATGTTTTATATTCCGTTTTTATGCTTTTGATGTCACTTGAATGATCACTTTAAAAACTGCAATCTCTTTGCATCCGCTACAGGAATCGGACTTTTCGCATTTTTGATGTTTAATACGCATTTTTTAAGAGGAAAATAAATGAAATTTATTTTTATTTTTTATTAAATTAAAAAAAAAAAACTTTTTTCTTAAATTGTTTGACTTTCACAAAATTATTTGATTTTTCACAAAATTATTTAGTTTTTCACAAAAAACGGACTCTGTGAAAAATCCTGGACAGACCCCTGTATACTACATTTTGCTATCAAATTACCTTTACATGGTCCATAGTAATTTATGTGCACATGTTTATACTTGTCTAATTTGCAGCCATCTAATTCTTCTGTGCAAAGACATCTCATTTTATACAGTTCACAATCGCTGTTCCATGTTTCATTATGGTTGCTACATACCTAATTTAAAAGATATAGTTAAAAAAATAGTTACAAATAAAATAATTTTGACTTTTAATAATCATTTATTCAATTATAAATTTAATCATACCTGCCGTTCTTGAGTAGTAGACATAATTAAATTATTTTTAAATATGATTGTATAGCACATTAATTTCAACACTAGTACTATTTTTTCTGAAACAAAAAGTAGTAATTCTAAAAAACTTAAAAATGACACAGAGTTGTTTTTGGTTTGAAGTTGAATTAAAAATATCAAGATTTTATTAAATTTAGAGAAGCAATAATATTTTTTCAGGGCTCCATCGTAATAATTTTACATGTGTAATTTTAAATTTGTAGATTCTACTCTTTATATCTTTTAATTTTGTTTCCCATTTTAAATATCCAGAATTTTTTTAACCTGGACATAGTTTTAATCAACCTGGATAAGATATTTCTCAGTGCATATTTCAAACTTACTTTTCTCCTGTCGTCAATTTCTTCTGGGCACTTTTTTACACAACTACATAGGGCTTTTCCTTCTTCGTCAATCTCACACATTTTTCCGGGTCCACATTTATGTTTAGCGCAAGGATCTACAAAATATCACAGATGGAAGATATTTTTTATCGGTTATCGTTAATACATATGAAAATATATCAATATTAAAAACCGACTTTTCTTTATAGGTTATGAATGCAGGGTGGAAAAAGACTGTTTTTCATTTAGAATTGCTGCACAGGAACTATTAAAATCAAATCTATTAGTTCGAAAATCCTAAGAAAGCTTGACAAAAAAAATTTACTAGATGATTTTATGAATTTTTCAAACTGTGATATAAGAGTTGATTATAATTTGATGTATGATTATAAACCTTATTTGGTAGGAAAAAATTTTTTTTTTCACTGCAAAAGTTGTAGTAACCCTACTAAACTGGTTAATCTGCTAAAGTGTGTTAAAAAGATGCTAGTAAGTCAAAATGTAAATGTTAAAAAGATGCTAGTAAGTGAACATGCTTAATTTTGCCTTCTTTTTCATTTTCATTTACAGGGAACAATTGATCTAGGAAAAAAAATCATTGCCATCAAGCAGATACTTTTAAATAAAATAAATATGCTCAAAAATTGTATCTTGCGGACTTCATTGCTTTGAAAACGGATCTGAATCTTATAAAACTTAACGTATGTTGTCTTTGTTTATTCATATATTTTACCTTCAACGTAACCTCCTCTTGCATCATCAAATTCTTCTAACTTCAATTCGTTATCTAATTTGTGCTTCTTGTCTTCACTCGCTTGATCTTCTTCCAAAATGTCTAGGATGTCGTTTTCTGGGATGCTCTCTTTGATTAAATGCTTCTTTTCATGCTTCCTTTTGTGGCCCTGGTTAATTAAACAACAAATGGCATGTTGTGAATCTAGTTTACAGAGCGTGTTACAAATAATGACTGTTGTTGGGGGGAAAAATGAAATGTAGAAAAACCGAAACAGATACCAATGCAATGCTTGCTGCTTTGTAAATGAGAAAGTAATGTACTTGTTAGTTAACTCAGACACAGTGCAGCAAGTGGAATATTTATATATATATATATATATATATATATATATATATATTATATATATATATATATATATATATATATATATATATATATATATATATATATATATATATATATATATATATATATTTATTCTTTATTTCATATGCACCAGTCACTTAGTGAAACATTGCATTGTATAGCATGAAACTAGTTAGAATTTTTATACAAAACAAAAATAAGACGATTTTCCTCATTTCTTTCGTGTAACAATTCTGGATTAAGCATTCTAGCTCCATGATAAGAGTACTTGAGGCACAAAAAAGCCTTTTAGAATAGTGTTTAAGTCCCCCCCCCCTTTCCTCTCCCTCATTAAAAAGGCATGCATAAAACTTGTGAGAGCATTCTCCTCCAATAGTCTGTGGGCCGAAGGCAGAAAAGATGCTTAGAAACATGGTTTCGTTTGCCAACTTCGGGGACTACAAAATGTGATATTTTTCTGAATCCTTAGAGTCTACAGATGAAAAAAACACAATGTTCCCGAAAAAATATTGTCTCATTAGTTTTTTACAGGTCATTAAAGATAGATGGCAAAATATGCGAAAATGGAATTCTAGGGGCGGATAATTACGTTAAATATCATATATATGTGTCTGTCTCTGCCTATATATTTATATGTACATATAGATGGATATATAGATACTGTTTGATATTCTTTTCGGCGACCTTCCTCGAATTCGCGCATGCGTCAGGTCTCAACCGATTTTATGAAACAGGGGGTGATTGTGATAAGAGAGATAAGGAATGAGAAGGGATTTTTCTTTGTTTTGTTTTGTTTTTCGTTACATTCGTATATTTGAGGTGTTGATTTGTGTTGGTGTTTTTTTTTTTTCTCTTCCTTATCATTTCTATAAAAATAAAATAATATCGGAGTACGTGGAAATGCTGCTATCGTGCATTTTCGTAATCAAGCTGTCTCCCTTTTTAAAATAGAACCATTCAACGTTGCTTGACAAAAATAGAGAGTTTTTCCGAAATTTCTCGTTTTTTCACAATATACACCTGGAAAATTATTGAAAATTCGACAAATATGTGTAGAAACACTGTTATACGAAGTTTGTTTAGCTTGAATTTTTATTTTAAACCAATTTTTCCCACCATTTCCGCGATTTTTCGAGAAACCCAAAATTTGCTTCCCCCCCCCCCCACCTTTAGCTCACCCCCCAGGGTCGGGGACTTTCAGTATATTAACTTACTAACTACCCCTAACAATATTCTGTAGTCAAATACTCTCGCATATTCCATGCATTCTATAATGTATTCATTGACTGGATTATATAGTGCCATTAACGAAACAACGAGATTAAGAACAAGCGGAAATGTGGATTGATACATTTTTGTGATTTTCTTAGTAACTGAATCACAAAAGACGTGAAGTAAGTATATTATGACTTAATATATTTTGCAACGTATGAAAAAGAAAAACTAGGGTAGAGAACCTGTTTATTGAAATTTTAAATTGCAAATATTTTGTGCAACAACGCCACCTAGAGACAATTTTTGTTGTGAATGAGCCAACAGGCTAAGGAATATAGTCCCCATTTCAGTTACTAATTAAAACTTAATGAGACAAGGTCTGCTTGGGAACATTGGATTTTTCGATTGAGTAGATCACTATTAGTTGATTTCAAGCAAGTTCCCGTAGTCCCTAAAATTGGTAAACGAACTTGAACGATATCGGTGCTTGGCCCACAGACTACAAGCCTGTCTTTGAAAAATTTGAATTTTAATCTCCATAATTGTACACATAATATTTGAAGGGCTCGGATGTAAATAGTGGTAACTGCATTTTTAAAATCAAAGGTATGGCTTGTGAAAATTTCGAAAAATTACTGCCGAAGTATTTTGATTTTAAAAACAAAGTGCGTGTGTGTAGGTACTTTATTAAGGGATGTGTTTATCCTTAAACCCTGTAATATTTCTGTTCATATGCCCACATACAATTGTTTTCACCAAATGATTCGAGTTTTACAATTTCGTCAGATACCACTATTTACGCCCGAGCCCTTCATTTGACAAATGCAATTTAAAAAATTAATAATTTTTCAAACTCTGTTAGGTTGTAGAATTTTATAAAATTTTTGAATTTCTATTTAAGTCAAAAATTTAAAACGTAAAGCATTAATTACTTATCTTTGGGTTTGTTGAAAGAATTATAAGAACTTACTTTCCGAGCAGAGACCACTGCAGTTATGAGAAATAGTAAGAAAATGTAGCGAAGCTTCATTTTGAAAAATCTAGAAGAGAAAAAAAGAAGGAAGTATTTTAATAAAAGACATCACGTAATTTGTTTTTAGTAAAAGAGATCATGAGTAAGATTAAGCATTTATTCCTCCAAACTGTTGAAAAGATCTTTTATCATAAAATCGCGCGAGAACGAAGCATCTCTAAATAACTTGAAATTAATCAATCTCAGAAGAGCATATAAAACTAATAGAGTACTCAGCAATATACAATTTTCAATACTTATCTTTGGACAAAAATGTATCTAAATGTTCCATGAACTGATCATATACGGTAGCCAAATATTTTTTAAAAATTCGTTTAAAGGAGTATTATAAAGCTACTACGACTATATTATGCATTAATCAATGAAGTACTAATTGAAAGGCGTTATTTTAATTCAAAGAGCTTTCATTTGGGAGGGAGGAGCAGAAAGGTCTTGATTTTGAAATGTGGCATGTTTATTAAAAGCGTTATTAACTAAAAAATTGATGTTGGTGCACAGTGAAAAGCTTAGATTTTAGAGCAATGTAGATCGCTTTTGAGATCCATTATAACTTACATCGCAAAAATCGCTGACGTTTAGAAAACATCAATATTGGAGTGAATTACAGTTGAAATGTAAATATCTCGTAATTGAAACACGTACGCTTAACCCATTAGTAATCTGTTAAAATGTGCAGAAATAGCATTTGTGAAGACTGAAATACCTCTGAAGTGCAACGCCGCGGGTAGAGGCAGGAAAAACAGTTCTACAGAGATAGGCAATTGGAATCTAGCGATTGAAAACGGAATTTTAGCGAGATCATACCAATACTGGCAATTCGAGCATTTTCAACTACCCTCTACTGTTCAAGAGTAGTGTTTGTTTAGCACGGGGGGGGGGCGATGGCGAAGAATGTGCCATTGAAATTTTTAGGGATGTGAATAATTTGATAAGGTTTTTTGATCTTATTTGGCGGAGGGGGGGGGGGGGGGGCTCGTTCTGGTCAGTGCTTTTTTGCATTTAAAAGGGGTGGATCGTCGCCCTCGGAAAAGGGTTGTTTTAGGAACTAGAAAAATTACATAACAATATATATAGAAATTACTGGCAAAGTTTTAGATGGATTCGCTCAGACCAAGTTTTGGCTTTGGTCTTGTGGTAATCATGCTTGGCAGTGTTTAGTTCAGCGCCATTATGTTTCATTATTTGAAAAATGTATACTGTATTACTATTTTTCCGGCTTCCATTTGAACTTAACTTATTTATTTATTTTTATTTGAACTTTATTCATTTATTTATTTTGTACAAAACTTGGACTATTCAAAAATAACTACTGTCTAAAATTTTTTCGTGCGACCACCGCCGCATCTACGCACGCGCCAAGTCTCTTCTGACTTTCTCGAAATAGGGGGGAAATGCAACGAGGAAGTAGCAAGCGAACAAAAGATGAAGGCATCGGGAAGGGCGCATCCTAAACCTATCTCCCCTTTTTCAAATGGAAGCGTTCGCGGCTGCCAGGCGCACAATACGCAAACAGACAGTAATCCTACCTCTCCCTTTAAAATTAATTATATCACTGTGACCTCCTTTTTTATTTATAAAGATTCTGCCTATCAGATTATTCCTCAGATGTGTGACTCACCAATCTTTAGGAATTCATCGATGTGACCCTCAGATAGAAAAGGTATACAGTCCAGTTCCGATAAAATGACTTACTATGTGCGAAGCATTGAACGGTTCTTAAAATAGGGGTACATGAAGACAGTTTGCTTTGCTACTAATAGTCAGAGGAGTTCACTGTGTCCTTCTACAATGCCTTACTCGGCGCATTTTGTCTGACGATTCGTGAAGTTCGGAATTGCAATACTGCAATTTTAAATGACCGATTGTCCCTTTTCATAAGATGTAAATTTGTTTGCACACTCGCATTTTATTATTCTACAAAATTTGAAGTTCCATTCAGCAAAATGCAGAATTTCCGGGCTCTTCCCAACAAGTTTTCATTCGGGGCTTCCATGCCAACGGTTAGTGATATTGTGCTGATACAAGAATTGTTCTTTTTTCAACCCAAACATAAATGAGCTCGTCCAAGGTCAAGCATCGTGTTATCAGCGAGACATTTTTCGTATGTTTAACTAAACGAACTATCGCTTTACACTCCGCAACAACTTTGAAGGATTTTTCGCCTCCTGCGGCGTCTGTCCCGCTTGAATACTGTAGGAAATACAGTAAAAAAATTCAATTATCACAACTTCATTTTGCCCTTTCAGCTTTCTTCAAGAAGGAACTACTTCTGCAACTACCTACACAACGGAGGTCTTTTACCTATTGCTGCCCTAATAATTCTGAGCAGACAGATAACGCTGCTATCAGTTTTCAGAAGAAATGTAAAATAAATATTTGACACTCCACAATCTTATCTTTTTCATTAAAGATAACCATTTTTATTCGTTACAATATTTTGAAATGAGTTTTTTTTTCTCGTTTGGTTTTAAATGTGTTCAAGAAAGCAACAGAGTTTTAACAAGAAGTTCTGTGAAGAACTAAACGAGCCTACTTTCCCGTACATCGACATCGGCATTCTAGCATCTGATCAATATTCTCTTGATTATCTGAGACTGAAAATTATATCATTACCTTTTTAGCACTTAAAGCTGATTTCTAAAAGCGAAATATACCCCTCTCCTCAGATGAAATAGACACGTAAAAAGTAAATAAACGAATAAAGTTTTATTTCACCTTTTGAAGAATGTAACTGTTATAGTTCTTCCGTAAAAAAAAAATCCTCAAACATTTTCAAAAAAAAAAAAAAAAGACATAGAACATCAAAACACATTTTATCAAAGAAAGAAAAAAAAAACTCGTTTGTTCATAAAATGTCTCGAATTTCATTTTTAATCCGTTGCCAGTTGTTAAAAATAAGAAAGAATAAAATGCTCTCGTGAATGAAAAATTTTTTGTTACAAAAAAAATCATCTACCAAAATAATAATAATAATAATACATAAAATAAAACAAATAAATAAATAAACAAAAAATCGTTTGCACCGTCAGTCATTTTTTTCTCAGCTTGCATTTCCGCCCTGTTTGCGGAGACGGAGTCGGTATCAGAATCCTCACAGAAGATTATTCAGAAAAGTACTTTACATACATTATTTATAAAAACCATTTTCTTACAAAGTTAGTTTGAAGGAAATCCGCTTCTAAGTTCAAGATCAACATTCAACTTATATTTCCCCGTAGGCGCTAATGTTAATTTTTTTTCTGAACGGTTCAACATTAAACGAAAAATGGTTCAAATCAAAAAGCGAAATATGGGGATGAGCCTCTCCGAGATCTTTCGAACAAAAAAATTTTTCTTCAATTCGGACGGTTCACTTAAAACTTATTAGGTGGGGAAAGGTTACTTGAACGGTTCAGTGTTGAACGAAAAAAAATGTTCACATTGAAAATTTAAATATGGTAATGAAGTATCTTTGCTGAGGTCCTTCGAACAAAAAAAAGTTTGTTCAAATCGGACTGTTCACTAAAAAGTTTGTGTCGCGGGACAGGTTGTTTGAACGGTTCAAAGTTAAACCAAAAATTGTTCAAATCCAAAAATCAAATATGGGAATGAGCTGTACTCACCGAGATCTTTCCAACAAAAAAAAGTTTGTTCAAATCGGAATGTTTATTCAAAAATTATTAAAGGGGGGACAGACAGACCGACCGACCGACGCATAAATTCCCCATCTCAATACACCCTACTTTCCAATTTTTAATTTTTCGATATTTATTTTGCTTTTTTTTTCTTTTTGACTTGTTTTTCGGACTTGGCGATATTTTTAGATGCATTAAGCTACTTTTAATGCTTTTTTCGTCTTTCTTTTATTTTTAACGGGAAAGTAGGCTAAAAACCATGCTTAAAAAAAAAAAAATTGACAGTGGCAAAGAAGCTCAAACGAAACAGATGTTTTTTTTTTTTTTTTTTTGTAATTTAGGTTTTTGACATTCCGATCAAAATGGTTTGTTTTAAAACCTTTAAATTGAAATTGAAGGACGAATGTCAATATTTTCATTCCCAAAACGAAAGCACAATTGTAATGAATAAAGTACTTGTCGACGTACACGCAGGGCTCAGTAAAGAACCCACGCCCCACCTTCTCCCAGAACTCTCGATTTTATTACATATTTGACATCTAATTGAGTTTCAAAAAGGTTTTTAATTCTTTAGCTCAAAATAATAAAGTTGAGTATGAAAAGTAAACAAGAGCTCTAAAAACATACATAACAATGAATAAATAAATTTAAACAAAGAAAAAACGTGAACACATATTAAGAGAGAAAAAAATATAATTGCTTTTTTTGGGGGTGGGGAGGGGGTTCACAAAGTTAATAATATTCAGGAGAGGGTTTTCGGAGGTCTGGACTTTGAGAATTTCTGTTGTAGATGCATCTGCAGTAGGATAAGAGAATGAATATAAAAATGTTTTATGACTTGTTGAAATTTCTTGACAAAGAATTTGCAACAATTCACGCGTGGACAAACATCAAAATCCTCCAGAAAGCACATCACTCAGTACGTCTGCTTGAAACCTTTCAAAAAATATCCCACTTTTTCTACAGATCATTTTTGTCACCCCAAAAGCTGTCATCGGGGCAGCCGAGAGCTTCAAAAAGGAATTTTTCACTGGATCGTCTGCAGTAGAATAAATGTAACTCGAGAACCCACTGTCATTCTGTTCGCCATGCTATCCCTCGCAAATGTGCACATATGGAACTTTCTATTTTCTGTTCCGAGGAAAGAACACTGAGGTCCTGAGTCAGCGGTCTGCCAAACTTCCTGCTTTTGGAGAAGGAGAGGATAGCAGTTTATTTGAATAGGAAAAGAGCCGCTTTCAAATTTTTAGCGAAATTCTTCTTGCTAGTGAGCATAATGTAATGAGCGTGGGTGCTCGTGTATTTACTTGAGAAACAACCGTGGTTTAAAATAGCCGGCGAGTTTTTAGCAGGGTTTTCTCCGAGGAGTATGAGAATAAAGTTTAGAATGTGTCTGGAGAAAACTTCCAACGCTTTATCCCAGTCCCCCAGGCCCGTGATTTCGAATTTTTCCAGGGGGGCGGGGGCAACGGTATATTCTTAATGTTTTTTATTTCAAAAAAAAACAAGAAGTTCTGTCAAGAACTAAACGAGCCTACTTTCCCGTACATCGACATCGGCATTAGCATCTGATCAATATTCCCTTGATTATGTGAAACTAAAAATTATGTCAAACATATCTTTATAGCACTTAAAGCTGATTTCTGAAAGCAAAATATACCCCTCTCATCAGATAAAATAGACACGTAAAAAGTAAATAAACGAGTCAATAAAGTTTTGCCGCACCTTTTAAAGAATGTAACTGTTATAGTTCTTCCGTAGAAAAATTCCACAATCGTTTTCAAAAGAAAATAAAATAAATAAATAAAATAAAAGTACAAAGAACTTCAAAACACATTTTATCAAAGAAAGAAAAAAAAGTCGTTCGTTAATAAAATGTCTTAAATTTCATTTTTAATCCGTTGCCAGTTGTTAAATATAAATAAGGAATAAAATGCTCTCGTGAATGAAAAATTTTTGTTGACAAAAAAAAAATCGTCTGATAAAAAAAAATAATAATAAATTAAATAAAACAAATAAATAAATAAACAAAAAATCGTCTGCCCAGTCAGTCATTTTTTCTGAGCCTGCATTTCCGCCATGTTTGCGGAGTCGGAGTCGGAATCAGAGTCCTCACAGAAGATTATTCAGAAAAGTACTTTACAATACATTATTTATCAAAACCATTTTCTTACAAAGTTAGTTTGAAGGAAATCCGCCTTGAAGTTCAGAATCAACATTCAATTTAAATTTCTCCGTAGGCGCTTATGTTAAAATTTTTTCTGAACGGTTCATCATTGAACGAAAAATGGTTCAAATTGAAAAGTGAAATATAGGAATGAGCCTCTCCGAGATCTTTCGAACAAAAAAAAGTTTATTCAATTCGGACGGTTCACTTAAAAGTTATTAGGTGGGGAAAGGTTGTTTGAACGGCTCAATGTTGAACGAAAAAAATGTTCAAATTGAAAATTTAAATACGGTAATGAAGCATCCTTGCCGAGATCTTTTGAACAAAAAAAAGTTTGTTTAAATTGGACTGTTCATTCAAAAGTTATTAGGTGTGAGGGCTTGTTTGAACGGTTCAATGTTGAACGAAAAATTGTTCAAATCGGAAATTTAAAAACAGGGATGAAGTATCCTTGCCGAGATCTTTCGAACAAAAAAAAAAGTTTGTTTAAATCGGACGGTTCACTCAAAAGTTATTAGGGGTGAGAGCTTGTTTGAACGGTTCAATGTTGAACGAAAAATTGTTCAAATCGAAAATGTAGATACGGGAATGAAGTATCCTTGAAAAGATCTTTCGAACAAAAAAAAGTTTGTTCAAATCGGACTGTTCATTCAAAAGCTAGTATCGCGGGACCGGTTGTTTGAACGGCTCAAAGTTGAACCAAAAATTGTTCAAATCAAAAAATCAAATATGGGAATGAGCTGTACTCGCCGAGATCTTTCCAACAAAAAAAAGTTCGTCCAAATCGGAATGTTCATTCAAAAGTTATTAGGGGGAGGGGGGCAGACCGACCGACCGACAGACCGACCGACCGACAGACAAATTCCCCATCTCAATACCCTACTTTCAAATTTTTAATTTTTCGATATTTATTTCATTTTTTTTTGTTGCTTTTTGACTTTTTTTTACTTGGCGATATTTTTTTTACTTGGCGATATTTTTTTTACTTGGCGACATTTTTTAGATGCATTAAGCCAATTTTAATGCTTTTTTCGTTTCTTTTATTTTTAACGGGAAAGTAGGCTAAAAAGGAAAAGCACGCTCACTTACATGCACAAACATTAATTTCCCAAAGCCGGGGGGGGGGGGACAATGACGGGTGTGCAGTCCCTCTGTGACAGATTTACAAGTTTGGAGGACCATCGCAATCTGTTTTTCGAACCCCTTGCCTATCATAGAACTATATAGGGAAGATTGGAGGAAGACGCCATGTTGTACAAGATGCCGTAATTCGTGTTTCATCACAAGCATGAAAAAAAAAATAATAATAATAAAAAAAACCTGCCGGTCAGTTAGAATGAAAGAGCGTGAACATTACCTATTAGTTTTTTTTTTTTTTTAATCACAATTTTAAGCGGA
The DNA here is from genome assembly GCA_038373865.1 of Uloborus plumipes. Taxonomy (NCBI): domain Eukaryota; kingdom Metazoa; phylum Arthropoda; class Arachnida; order Araneae; family Uloboridae; genus Uloborus; species Uloborus plumipes. The sequence continues at coordinate 8,426 of JAXGGA010005275.1, read as the reverse complement.
GTTTTTAGATGATTTTAATCATTCCGCTTGTTCTGGTCGGTATACCTGAAGTCTTATCGCAACACTGCTCACTTAGTCATATTTGCCGTAGTTTTGATAGTGGAGAAATAACTGTGTTTAAGTTAGTTTGAACCACGAGCTTCCTGTTAGGCACGTTAGGGAGCCCGCGTGTCTGTGAGGAGCTGCGCTGCGCTAGATGAACCTGCAGCTTGTTCGATGCTCTGGGAGAAGATAACAAGTATGTTTTAGGAAGTAAAATGCCGAAGTTTTTCCCCAAATCCTAGAGAAGGAAATAATCCTGTGCTATCTCACGAGGTAAGAAAACTGAACAAGCGGAGAGAAGATGCTCAAGAGCTGACATAAAGATGGAAGAAAAGACATGAGAAACGAGCAAACGAAGAAAACAATACCAAGGCCAAAGGAAAACAAGACGCCAAAAAAAAAGTTGACAAGATCAAAATAAAACAAACCAGCTACAACTTTTGGATGCTTGAAAATCCCTAAACCTAAAAAAATGAATCTTTGACAGAAGAAATGGATGAACGTATTATTCCGTTCCAAATGTCAAGCGGAAAGGATTTTGTACGCGTTAATGAATAGGAGTTGTTCGAATAGTTAGATAAATACACCGAAACTTCAGAAAATATGATTGGATCAAATGTAGGTGCTTGTTAAAATGTGGTTGGTAAATGTGGATATTGTATAGTCAAGTTGTTTCTTGTTTGTTCAGTATGTGTAGCAGCAAGAGTCGAAAGCAGGTCCGTCATTTAGGGGGGGCAGGGGGGGGGTCAATTGCCCGCCCCCCTAACTTTGAGAAATCAATGTTTACATACAAGTGGGCGTGGTTTTGCTGATTTCCGATGAAATTGCAATGAATTTTCCCCCTTTGCCCCCCCCCCCGGAAAAACTTGAAATGACGTCCCAGGTCGAAAGCTACTACATCTACACTGGACTTCGGACTACACTGGATAGAAATATTTTTTAATATTTTATTTTGTCATAAAAGCAGCGCTGTTTACTTCCACCCGATTCTCCTCTTAAGACGAAATTACGTAGCCGAAAACTTTTTCACAAACGGCAAACAGAGAATTTAGTATCGCTTTTTTCAAAAAGTGCTCGAAAACCACAAAATGGGACAAAACTCTCCGCAAATCAATAAAAATTAACATTTTAATTTGCTGGAAAATGATACCTTTATAATTTTTATCTCTCTTCTCTATTTCTATCTCTATCTCTTCTCTACTAATAATAAAGCTGAAGGTGCGGCTGTCTTTCTTTCCTTCTTTCTGTCTGTGCGTAGCGCCAAAACCGTTCGGTCGATTTTCATAAAATTTGGTACAAAATTAGTTTGTAGCATAGGGTTGCGCACTACGAAGCGTTTTTTCGAAAATTCTATTTCGTTCTTTTTCTATTCTCTTAGCTCTAATTCTTAGCTCATTTTTCATACAAATTCGACAAAATGGGGAAGAAATATTTCATACACATTTTCAAGTCTTATGTCATTCGCAAGCTTGAAATTTTCTGCTAAAAATGATATCAGTTTGAAGTTTCTACGAGCATTAGAAGAGCTGCAGGCCCGTCATTTGGAGGGGGGGCAGGGGGGTCGATTGCCCCACCTGGCTTTAAGAAATCAATGCATTTACATGTAAGTGGGCGTGGTTTTTGCTGTTTTCCGATGAAATTGCATTTCGTTTTCACTCTTTGCCCCCCCCCCCCCTCCCCTTGAAATGACGTCCCTGAAGAGCTGTGATAATTGTTTTTAGAATCCCGGAAATTCAAGACTTACCTTGAGCAAAGCAAGCCAAACGATTCTAAAATGGTTAAGCTTAAGAATAAAATTTGAAAATAAAGATGTGAAATGAATTATTTTATCAACGGAAATCAATTTTTCGTGTTATTTCCTTCATTTGTTTCGTTCTTTTTCCCTTAATAATTTTAAAAATGTTTTTGTTTTGTAGCAATCCAAACTCCAAGCCTTCTTAAAATTAGTTAAATGAACTATTTTAACTGTTGTGAAAAAAACGTTTGCTTTTCTCTTTTCAGTTTTTAAGGAATTAAAAAATGGTGAATTATAAAAATGTTGTATAAATTGCGGTATTGCAACGTTCTTTCTAAAATGTTTTATTTCGAAAAATGTATTATTTTGTTTTTAAAGATAGGAAAGAAAACTTCCTTCTTCTTTTAAACTTTAGTAAGATTTCTGTTGGTTTCTGTAAGCAACAAAATTGTTCTTATTTTCTCTTTAGGCTTAGTTTTATATCATACTTTTCAGAAATTACAATTGGATTACAACTAAAATTGAATATTCTTTCTGTGATATCAATTTATTACCAAATGACCTTTTAATTTTATACCACGGGCAAAGCCGTGCGGGTACCGCTGGTGAGAAAAAAAAGCGAATTCAAATGGAATTTAATTGTTTTTTACAGTTACTTATATGTAGAATTTCGAATGAGTAATAGAAATTAGGACTGCTAAAGATTCGCTGAAGATCCACCAACTGTAAAACAGATACGGATACAGGTCTTTATTTGCCCTCGGATATTCGCGGATATGGATATCCGTCACATCACTAAACAAAATCACCCCCCCCCCCAGCCCTTTAATTTTTTTTTTTTTAATCCTGTTCTTCATTCCTTATTGCAAAATTATTTCTTTTCACAAGCAAGACATTTACATCTCGCAATTTTTAACACAAAATACGAAAGCAAATAATTGGGATTTTAAGGATATTTTAGTTATGCCAGGAATGTTTAGTAGACAAAAGAAAGAACAATTATTAATTTACTTTTCATCAGCGTAGTATTTCTGTCACTAAAAATGAAACTTTGTCGAAATAATAAAACATTAGGCAATTGCTTTCGATTTATTTGTGTTAGAAATCCATATCCTTTATAATTCCTACTGCTAGGATCTTGATCATAGAACTTCATTTACATTTTTCCAGTCAGAAAAAATAAGAATGATGTGTGATTTGAAAATTAATTGTATCATGCAATCTCGATACAAGAAATAAAAGTTGGATGGGCGATTTTATCAGAATTATTCATGAGATCTATATTTATCTCTTTCTCTCTCTCTCTCTCCTAAGCTCTTTATTTATGAAAAAAATGTTTCAAACTTGAACACATTAGCATGATTACGCATCCAAGGCGGATCATATTAGGCAGTGGTCGGAAGTAGCGCGCTACAAGTAGCGAAACTACTGTAGTAGCTACATTTTTTAGTAGTTTGTAGTGTAGCAAACTACTTTTAAAAAAAAGTAGAGTAGTGAGTAGCGCGATACAAAAAAATAGTAGTTTGTAGCGATTTCTGAAAACTACTTTTAAATTAAAAAAATAAATAAATAAATGAAAAAAATTTAAAAAAAGAGAACGAAGGAAAAAAACAAGGTTTTTCTTGTGGCGAATATTTGTAAAAATTGTAAAAAAATCTAAAAAGGACAAATTTTAGCAAAAAAAAAGGAACAAAAAGGAAAAGTAACAAATAAATTCAAAGACAATTCCTATTTCTATTCCATATTCGAATGAGGTAATTTTTTAATCTAAACCACTTTTCGAATTTTTTCGGTCGATCCTCAAACGGTGTATTCTTGTTATTTATTTATTTTTTAAAAAGTAGCGAAGTAGCAACTACATTTCAAAAGTAGTGTAGCTCGCTACATTAAAAAAAAGTAGTTGTAGCTGTAGTTAACTACATTTATAAGAAAGTAGTTGTAGTTCGCTACGAAAAATATGTAGTTTTTCAAACCACTGATATTAGGTAATGTTACTGGGATTTTTTCCCCCGATCATTGTCCTCATTCAGAAATCAAATTTTTTTCAAATCAACTAAAAATTATTTTTATTATGATCAGTAGCGTACATAGACCCAGGTGCGCTCCCCCGCAAGATTTGTAAGTGCGCCCCCCCCCCCACCCACTCCCCTATTAGAAGATAAAAAATATTTTCCCCGCGTAATATCGTGCTATTTTTCTGCATCATGTGCCCTCAAATCTCTTGCGCCCCCCTCGCCGCGGGGGCGCACAGTGGTTCGAGGGCGGCAAAAATAGGCATTTCAAAGTTCGAACATAGAACATTTTTAATGCCGTAATTATTTAGCACTTGAGTTGTAGTAACATACTACATAAGATTTATTTGGAAAAAAAAATTGCATATTACCGAAAATAAGCCAAGAATGTTGAACAATTTTGTTTTTAATTAATTTTGGACGTGACACTATACTGCAGTTTTAATTCATACGTTCAGTAATCCGAACTTGAATTCATAAAAATTAATTTCACATTGGTCTTTCACACCTATAGGATGCATGTTACACCAGAAATAATAATTAAAATTAATAAAATTTTAAAATTATCTGAAGTGAAAAAAAAAAGTAATTGCGAAAAAATATTATGAAATATATTGAAGCATATACTTTTATCGGCGGCTTCCGGTGAGCTTAAAGCTATATTGACAAATAGTTTGAACCTTCCTGTAACTAAACAAAAACATTTTAGCTGCGACCACCTGCGACTGCGGGCGTGGCAGATGTTTTCATTTGAATCTCACTATTTACAAACACCAATATAGTAACCTAAAAAATAACATATCGTGGTATAACGGGGACAAATTGACTTTTATCAAAGAGATTGGCCTTCAAATTAGACGTATTCCAGAAAAAAATCTGCACCTCAAAGCCAGACTAACGTACGTCACATTTTCACTACTTCTCATAGAGAGCGATCTACACTCAAGGGATTTTTTCCGCTTTTTCCCCGTTTCGAACCACAGCGGGACGCTATGTACGCCACTGATTATGATACAATGCTCTTACATTCGATACTTTTGTCATGAAACTAGGACAAGCAACACAAGGGTAAAGTTCACGACCGCAATCTTTCTCCCTTTATTTTGCAAGTTGAAATGCGACATCGCTTCTGGACCGTCACTGGTGTGTTAACTTTATTTTAGCTACCAGTTTGAAGGTAACCTCAGCTTCAGCAAGAAGACATCTGCCCTCAGCTTAGTTCTTGACTATTCCATGCTGATGAGTGAATTGAAACAAGGATGAAACTGCAATCTCTAGATGTCACAGACGGGTTGTCGGCAGATTGCACGTAGTTCTGCCTTAGCCTTAAGCTCATCCTTAATGTCTGTAATTTACTGGTTCTCGCGACATGTGAGTTTATACTCAGAAATGTATCTTTTAAATCTTAAAAAAGATCGCTCCTATTTGAAAAATAGCTTCGTGAAAAATTAGGAAACGGCTCCGATTATTATGACTTTTGTAAGTGAAGAACAAAGAAAGTCAAATCATGCAATACACCACCAACTCGGCTATTTCGATCCATGGACAGCTGTTTCGAGCTTATTCTGCTCTCATCAGCATGGAATACGAAAGTAGTCGAGTTGGAGGCAAAAATCCTCTTTTTCAAGCAAGTAAAGAAATGAGGTTTAGGAAAATATAAAATTCAAGGATTAAAGTCTCGCTCTGACAAAGAAAATTTAGTTTCAGAAACCTGCTGAGGATTTTTGCACAATTCTTTTTCATTTTTCTTTTATTTTGATCCTCATTTCATTAAATCCCCCCTCCTCTTTGACATAATATTATCAAAAGCCATGTATGTGTCGCTACCATCGAAAACAAAAAATGGCATCTCCAAAAAAAAAAAAAATCCCAGGGGCGCCGGGAAGGGATGGGTTGAGGGTAAATTCCATAAAACCTTTGGTTTCAACACACATTGCAGATACTAATGTGACAGTTCATGCCTATATAGGTACTGTTTCGACCAAAGCCTTACCCCCCAAGAAGCAAATCAGGTTGCTTAGCTCCTCGCGAAGTTGAAAACCTTCTAAATCTTCTCAGAACTTGGTATGAGGTGCACGTGCACACGTGGAATTATATTAACGATGGTAAAAAAACTTTTTGAGACAAGGATGAAGTTAACCCATTAATGCCTGACATTTTTTCCCCCAAAGATATTTTGTATACTGGTTACAAACAGTGTTTAATGGACAGGAAAAATAATTTAAAAAATGTTATGTAAAAAATAATTTTTTTATTAAGGAAAGAAAAATCGTCCTTTAAAAGTTACGATAGACCCCAGAGGGTACATAATTTTTTTCCTTTTTTTTTCTGCCTACGTTATAATATTTAAAAAGACATTTTATAAGAAGAAATCCAATCAGCAATTAACAAAAACTGGGAAGCTGGGAATAACTTTGAAAACTTAGCTTTTTTTCTTGAGATTGTGAAGGATGTGATTTTTGATAAAGATCATATTAAAACTGCTACAGAACACACTTTACAATAGTTATGTGCTGCAATCTGTTAATAACGAATTGAAACAATACCAAGGTACTCATTGAATACTATTATTTGGTTGAAATGTTCATTTGGGGGAAATTCAGACCCTTTTTTGGACCGTCCCTAAAAAAGGACGCTAGGCATTAATGGGTTAAAAAGAGAATAGTATTTAAATCTGAAATATGTACTAATTTCTTTTCGTGAATTTTCTTTATCGGTGCAAACCCTGTTTATATAAACACACAAGCGAAAGAAAAATAAACGTTAAACTTAATGATTAAAAAAAAAAAAAACAATATAGCACCTCATATTGATAAGGTAAAATAAATAGATAAAAATGCAATTTTTATGCAAGTAAATAAAAAATAATCCTCACAATTGGTAAAAAAATTTTAATAAATTTATTTTCCTATTTTAAATAAATTTACACATAAAGACAATGTTGCACATTTTCATGTGTTGATACTTTCCTCCTTAGCATAGTGGTTTTAGATAACCTCTAATTTTCGAATTAGAATAAAAGCCTTGCAAAATAAGTTAAGATTAAAATTACTCCTAAATTAGAGTGCTTCTCATAACCTCGCCGTATTTTTTTATTTAATTTTCATATCTCGTTTACATAATTAACAATGTGTGAATTATGTTATGCGTTAATGTAATTTTATCATCAGTAATATGAAAATTGGCTCAAAGAAATTGGATGAAATTTTGAAATCACTTTGGGAAAATCAATAAAAATGGAGAAAATTGAATCTACTCTCAGAAATAAATCAAGAACGTTTCTAAAATCGGAGTTGTAAAAGAAAGAAAGACTGTGATGATGATATTGGTAGTATTAAAATAATAATAATCATCATCATTAATCGGCTAGGTCGATTTATCGATAATCGTCCAATTTGCTTATCGGTGCATCCCTTAAAAAGTAATGCATGTGAAAAATTTAAAACTTCTATTTATCAGGTCCGTAATAATTGCTGTATTTATATACAGGAAGGCTTGGGTTTTGATATTTATTTCATACAGTATACATGAAGTACGCATCCTTTGCCCCCTCCCCCCCCCCTTCAGTTTTCCCAAAAAAATTTGAAATCACGGCCCTACAGCTTTTTGTTTTATTATTATGTATTATTATAATTATTAGATGATAAAAAAAGCGGGGGAAAATGCGATTGTATTCGGTTGACTCATAACGTGTGACTGGAATGGAATGGAATATTTAAGCTCATTTTCTCATTTTCTCCCCATTTCGGACATCCTATGTTTGAAATTTCCCTCACATATAAAAAGCCGATGACAATTCAATAATTTAGTTTCTATCACAAATCAACTTCAAAGGGGTTGCGCAATCGAATACTTTTCTCGAATAATACACTTAAATAGTACTTAGTATAATTTACTTAACTGGTACACAAGTTCATAAAACAAGTAAGACTAAAAAATGAAAATAAATAAATAGTTTAAAAAACTCTTGAAAAAAAAATAAATAATAAAAAAAAACACGCTTTTGTAGCAATATGAACAAAAAGTATTTTAATGTTCATCACAGCAGCGAAAAGAGTTCCCACTGCTAAGTTCAACGATTTTTTCTGAATTTGCTTAAAACAATAGAAATAGAAAAACTGACCAAAACAAATAACTTCACTGTAAAAAAGTATGGGGGGCTTGATATTGGATATCTTAAATTTCTTGTCGTTAGCATTTTGCAATTATACAGAATCCTTGCCCAAATGTAATAAAGAGAATCACACGCTGTTTTATTATTATTATTATTTTTTTTTTCTTTCGTGTGCATATAGCTACAAAAACGTGTTTTGTTTTTCATGAACTAGTAATTTATTTTTTTACATTTTTACAACTCACTCAGACTGTAACATTGTGCATCAAGAGAAAAGAAAAAGAATACATATTTGTTTATAAAATTCATCTCTAAAAACAATTTATTTTGAAAACACAATAATCCACTGCATTTTGCCTTTCTCTCCTTCACTCTAAATTTCATTTAGTTTTAATCAAAATTCAAAATTAAATTACAGCAGCATTGCCTAAGCTTTGATACTTAAATTGTGGGAAGTAAAATCTATCAATGATAAAGATAATGAATTAAATTTCAATACGAACAAGCAGCTTAAATTTCCAAT